>WEKY01064462.1:0-10957 GCA_013390045.1 Picathartes gymnocephalus
TAGTTAGTTAGTTAGTTAGTTCCCAAAAAATCTTTATACCTTGATAGTGTATTCTCAATAATACCAGATAGATCGTGATAGTATACATTTGATACCTTGATAGTTTATCAGTGAGAAAATTTTTTTTAAAGTGAGCAGCTAATAAAAATGTCCTCAATAAACAAAATATGTATTTGCAACTCAGTGTTGCTTAATTTATTAGCACAATAAAATTAAAATTATTTGATTGTCAAATACACACATAATAGTGACTGAAAAGGGTTGTAGTGGTTTCAGGGACTGTCAGTTTGCACAATGCACCAGTTGTCAGTTTGTTCTGCCCCTCTTGTATTATCCAATATATGCTCTTGATAAATTTTGAAGCAGACTATAGTTAATAGTATACAAATCACAGATTTTTTTATTGTTTTCTATACATTCAATTCTCAGAATACTAAACTTCCAACTCTGTCAGGATACTGCATGGAATGAAACAAAACCATAACAGGCATTGGCATTGTTCAGGAATACTCAAATCTGAAGCTGTCCTTGAAGGATATTGTGGTACTGAATGGAAAAATAATAAATTATAGTATTTATTTAATCCCTGTATCAGCGTGGGATTTTCTTTGAAACTTTTTTAGTCCAACTGTCCCTAAAAAGTAGACTTCCTTGGAAAACTTCTCAAGAATCTGAAACTATTCACTGAAGTCAATATTATAAAACCTACAGCCGAGATTTAAGAAATATCTCAAACAGTATAAAAGACTTGTAATATTTAAAAATTAAATCTTTGTCTATTTAGTGTGTAGGGATGCCAGTTTGTGCAAATCACTTTGTAGTTGTTCAAATATGATATCATTGACTTATTGGTTTTGGAGTTTCATTTCCCTTGACAAAGGACATTTGGACTATGGAAGTCCATATAGGGCCAATATTACAGGATTGATGCTATGGATATTCAAAACTGAGCAGATGGCCTTAAACTTCCAGACCTGTGTTTACTTCAGACTGTCAACCAAAATGTCTAAATTAGGGAACATAGAATTTCTTTTCTGTTTTAAAACCTCAATGATTATCTTAATTATACTGAGATAGTGTTATTTGAGGATTAGATTTAAAAATCTTCCTTTCACCCAACAAGAGAGATAAAACAGTTCCATTTTCATTTAGAGTAATTTTGACCCAGTGCACACTCCTGCCTTCCCTGACTGCATCATTGGAATTAGCTGTGTGTATAGTCTAACACATGATTTAGCTTTAATAAATTTCCCTTTCTTGTTGCTTCCCATAGCAACTATAGAGAGAGAATGAAAAAGTAAGTAATGAAAAAATAAGTAAGGTCAAACATTACAAGAAACTGGTGAAGCTGTGAAGGAGAGTTATTGTTTTAACATTCTTTGAATTTTTTGTCTAACCTGCTGCGTTTTACAGAATCATCATTCCCAGTCATATGTCAAATCGCAACAACTACTAATGCATAGTGGATGTCAAGAAGCCAGGTAGCCTACTGTCATCCCTTCACCAAGGCAGGGACATTTATATGAGATGGATTCTTGTCTATCTTGCTCTCTGACATCCCTAAGAGTCTCCAGGCTATTCTAATTCCTCATTCTCTTTACTGTGAGGAAACTTTCCTGTTATCTTTGTTGAGTCTTTCTCTTTCCAGTTTAAGTCCTGAATGCTCATTTCAATATGATAAAAAACTTGTGATCTTTTTGCTGATGCTTTTGATGTACCTGAAGACAAATAGCATGTCTCCCCTAGTATTGTGTTTGGTTCTTTAGGCTATAATCTTCAGCTAATTCAATCAAGCCTATTTTCTAGATCATCTCACTTTTTGGTTCACCCCTTATCTCTGTCACTAACCACTAGCTTTTTTACAATATTCATTCTATCCTGTGTACCTAGTCCACTTTCACCAACTTTGGGATAGTAGTTTAGCATTTGCATTGTCAAGTCCATCTGAGACTTTGTTATCTCTACATTGCTGTCTATACAAAAAACACTTTGAGTAGGTTTTATATAATATTCCTAAATGCCTCTTGCCCAAGGAGGTAAGCTGAAATACTTATTTGAATAAGAAGCAGCTCTGTTGAATTAAGAAGCTCTCCTGCAGAAAAGTTGAGAAGGAGGGTTATGTAATATAAAGTTGTCATTTCCATCTTTTTTAATAATTTAAAGGTATAAAATGGTATCTCTGTTGCAAACCTTCTTAGAGAGGATAGCTAATCATAAAGTAATACTGCAAATTTTATAGCACCCTGCTGGATTAGAGCTACAAAACTGTTTCTTTGAAAAGGATAAAGAAATTAAATACAAGAAAACAGGCTTTTTTCTAGGTTGTCTATGAGATATCTCATAAAGCTGGGATACTGACAGCATGGCTTTAATTCTTTTGAATTCTACCCAGTTAAACAAAAATATCCCATACTACAAAACCTATCACTTCCTGCATTCAAATACTTGTCAGGTTTTATGAGGGTGGATAAAAGTGCTTTAAAACTTGCCAAAGAATGAGATGAATCTTTTAAAGGAAAGGCTAAATCAGTCAGAAATTTAAAACACCTTCTGTGGTTTTTATCACAAAACAACCCATAATGGGTTTTAATTCTGTCCAGTAAATATTCCTGGTGGAAGTGGGGAATGTTTGTCTTACTGAGCCTCTTGAGTGCAGTTGGAAACATTAACACCTATGTTCACCCCTAAGCTGGAAGGTAAATTTTCCAAGTGTTGTATTCAAGCAGAACAGCAATGCTCATCTTTCTCCGTTTGTGAATGCATATTTTACCCTTCTGTGCTGAATAAATCAGTATATTTGAAATCTGAAGCATGTTTAATGGTTCCTTCATTTTTGTTTCCAGACACTGGATATTATTTTTCCCCTTGGTGAAGCTGCTATTTACTGACATTGCAGCTGTGCTAAGAATACATAGCCAAGAGTCCAGGCTCTGCTGAAATAGTGTCTTGTGCAGGAGTCACTCTCTGCGGGCTTTTGCTCTGTGTGAGGACAGCTGAGTGCACAGCATAGGGAATGTGCTGGGGACCAGGTGTCTCCAGCAGGATTCCTGCCTGCTCTACAGTATGGAAGAAAAGTTTAAGTCAGGCAGTGAATGATCAAGATAGAACAACAGATCCACAGACATAAAGGTCACCTACATCACTTACATTATGACTAACTTACAGAAGGGCTAGCTTTAAAGAAATCATGAAGTTTTAAAATAAGAAAAGTTGAGCTTATTTTTTATCCTTCAGTTATTCAACTTTTAGGATTTAAAGGTGCTCTCTGTAGTCAACATCAGTGACTTTTTAGAGGGGGGACATGTGTTAACCTGAGATTCTTCTGCAAGTCTCTGACTGTAAGACATGGGGCTTTTGAAAAACTGAAAATCATGTTCATGAGAAAACAGAAGAAATCTGAAACGCTCTAATGAAATATTTACATTTTTAGTGTTGATTGAAATTTCATAAATGCCAATACTTCCAAGAAAATCCATTATGAAAATGGGGAGAGGGAAATTACCCTGAGTAAGTGACATTTTGTTTGAATGGGATTTTCAGTTGCTTCTGTCTCCTTGTGGTTAGAGTGTTGCAAGCTGAAAGGTTAAGGGATTAAAATTCTGTGTGCAGGACAGTATCACACAACTCCATAAAGCTCCAGCCACAAGCAACAAAGAAATAGGAGCAACACCTGGATCTGCATAATGCTTTGCCCAGCTTCATTAGTCATGTCTGCAGAGAGGATTTATTGCTTCAGATGCAATGCCACGTTGTCTCTGTGCTGGTGTTTCTGCTTGAGCAGTGCCAGCCCACTCAAGTCTTGCTTCTGGCTCTTTGTGCTGTGCTTCATCAGGAGGTATGGACATGGTCTGCAACACAGTCCTGCCCTTTGCACAGTAAGAGGTCCTGTCCTCAAAATCACATCCTCTCAGGTAAGAGTAGTATCAACCCAGTGTTAGGGAAACGCTGAATCCAAGGTTTTCTCCCCAGAGCTCAGTGAGGTTAATTGATTCAGAGATGCACTTGTACACAACAGATTTCAGGATCAGTTACCTGATGTGGAGGATGTGGAATGGATAATTTAAGTAGAAGGTACCAATGTCAAGCAAATGTAATTAAACACTGAATTCTTCCTCTAGAAGAATTACAGGTGCTTTACAGGACTCCACTCAGAACAACTGCTACTGTGTGCGCTCTTGAGCTCTGATTTTCAACGTTAAGGAAGCTCTTCTCTTATTCCTTTGAATGGTTAATGTTGTGTCCCTTTCCTTTACCCCTGTAGTGATGGCTGGGCAGACAGGTATGACGTGACAGAGGGGTACCAGAACGAAGCTGTTGGTGGGATAACGATCAAGCTGCAGTCTCCAGATGTGAAATGGTTTGATGATTACTACCTACAGCTTCGGCCAGAAACCAATCATCGAAATCCATGGTTTCAGGAATTTTGGCAGCACAGGTTCCAGTGCCGGTTGGAAGGGTTTTCTCAAGAGAACCCTAAATATAACAAGACTTGCACAAGTAAGTGGATTTATTACTTCTGCTGTGTGAAACAATGTGACTGAAGTTCTGGTGTAAACAGCTCACGTTGGTCTGATGCAGCATGGTCTGGTGAAATAGTGAGTTGGTTTGGAAGGAAAAGCTATAATTGAAACGCTTGCTGTTTTCAAAATGATGAAAAGCACAATTTTAAAAGTATTCAGATTTCTAAAGAAACAGATAGTGCTTCAGTACCTAACTGCTTTCTGTATTTGAAAAACGTGATGCTACTCCACCTCCATAGGCGTGTAAATGCTTTCAAAAATGCTGCAACACAAAATTAAATGTGCCTTTTCAGAAAAAGAGCTAATCATATTGCTTTGGCTCACAAGAGCAATGGGAGAACTAATATACTAAAAGTTATCTGAAGCCCTTGTGGAAGAGATGATTTTTTGTGAACTTCAGATAGAACACTAGATGATTTGGAAGATGTCATTAGGTTTTCTTTCAGCCATGGGTCATTTCAGGATATGCCATTTTGAGCTGATCTTTTTTTATTCAATTGTACTAATTTTAGCAAAAATTCCCACAACATTTTGTCATTTCTGCACTACAGATAGATGTGGTACCTTTTTCTGGTTTTGTTGGGGGTTTTTTTATTATTTATTATTTCTGTTAATTGCTCTTTATTTCTTGAGATGCCAAGCAGTACTAATGTTGTTTAATGTACTAATTAGTCTGCATGCTCTGCAGGTTCAGACTTTTTTTTTTCAGTGAGTAGTCCCTGAATTTGTGGTCTCACTGGAATCAGCATTTACCCAGTTCTCCTGGTGTGCAAGATGCAGACTGAGATCTGAGGCAAGAGGCTGTGAACTGGCACCCATCCCTTGCATTCCAAAGGGCACGGGGACCTGTGGCACCATTCAAATGACAAGAGACACAGCAGGAGCCAACAACTCAGTGCCTCAGCAAGAAGACCCCAGACTACCTGGAAGGGCTCCTTTGTTCAGGGCCCCTTCTTTAAGTCTAGGGGGACTGTTTCACAAGCCCCTTCTCATTCTCTGTAACTCTCTGGGCAAAATTTTAACTATTTCTGACCCTTGAGATATCAGTAATACAATGAGTATTCTGGCAGCGTTGGAGATAAGGCGGTGCTGTGCTGGGCATTAGTCCAGCCACAGCTCTAAACCCCAAGGGTTCTTCCCTCCTAAAAATGTCAATATCTTCCACACACCCAGAGACCAAGGAATGTCTTAAAGTATCAGGGTCTTGGATTTACACAACACAAACCCCTACCTAAATCCCACTTAATGATCTTAAAGTCTTTCTTTTGATTTGGACAAAGTTGCAAAGGAAGTTTGTGACTGAGATGTAGATTGAATTAAGGAGTCCCAAAATCTCAGTGTACACCTTCAGCATTCAACTGACTTGTCGCCATTTTTTTTGTTCTGTCACCCTTCCAACACAGTCTGAGACAGGTTTTACTTGCAGCATTGACAGGTATTGCATATTGAGCAGCAAACTTCATTGATTTCCCATGATAATCTAGACCTCTTTCCTGAGATGTCAATGCAGTGGCCATAGCTGGATGCAGACTAATAAAGACCTGGTTTCTATCAGTGTGCCATGTAGAAAACATTTCAATTTGACTTTTTTTGGTTTCTTTTTTAACCTACCTTTTACCAACAATGTGAGAATCTAATTTATGTTTTATGTGAAAGATTGGGAACGATGAAATGTAAGTGCCTAGAGAGCCTCTTATAGAGCCTAAAATAAAATACTTTGGTGTGAACAGCATTCATGGCTGGAAGCTTTCTCACAAAGCACCACAGCTCAAAGAGGTTCCTAAAACCAGGGAATGTCAAAGAGAAAAAAGAGTGCAAAAATCCAAATCTGCTGATTTGCAAATCACGAATAGAGAAAAAGATTATTTTTCAAATAGATTGCTCTGATTTCCTTTTCTTCAGTTTTATTATAATATTCAATGCTGGACCATGATGGGTATAGTAAAAGAATGAAAACCAGATTATAAAAGCTTTAATTCTTTCTTATTGCTGTAGGGCAAAAAATGTTAATACAGTGGTGGAATTTCCCAGGCTAACAACATTATGCTCAGCAGTCAGTTAAAAACCCATTAAGTCAGGGTTTTCACATAGGAAGTTGTTAGTCATCATATTATTTGGGCTTATAGTTATGATGTCTATCTAGACCATCTGTCAAAATTCACATAAAGGAAATTCAAAATTTGGCCTGAATGATGACATGCAGGTTTACTTAATGACATTTTTTGAGCCACAAGTGCTAAAACACCTATGCTGTTTTTCTCATAATAGCTCCAAAACTAGGCATGGGTATATGATAAAGTGAAGAAATTTGAAGTTACTCAACTCTGTGGATTACACATCAAGAAAAACATCAATATATTCACTGAGAATTGCAGGAGTGAGAGATTTTGATGCTGTGACTTTAAGATCAAAATTAACATAAATATTTGACATTGGCATGGTAGTTGTTATTTCTGCCTCACTTCCTATCACCCATACGAATTTGAAAATTGTCTTTTCAATTCCTATATTTATATTTGTTTATTTCAAGCACTCAAAGTTGTAAGTCCTAAATCCTTTCAGTTCAGACATCACAATTGTAGGATGATACTTGCCCTCAATGGTCACAAGTATTTCAGAGACTGTCCTAAGTGTTTCTGCATGATGAGGAATTAGTTTTGGTTCTGATTTCACCTGGGAAGAAAACAGGGCAATGTCCTTTAGTTTACCTAACTAAATACATGATCTTCTCCAGAAACTGCATTAAAAAAAAAATAAAATTAATAAAACTCAAAAACACTCAAAAAAAAATCAAGCTAAAGATGTTTCTCTGGATTGCAATTAATGACATTAATTTCATTGAGAAATGATGGAGAGAAATTGAAACCTATTTTTACATCAAAAGTCAAGCAATTCTTTGCTTCTTGGAATAATGATAAAAATATAAGCATAGAGCTGATTGAGGTTAATAGACGAGGTCATTATAAAATGCATGTGTCTATATAAAAAGCAATAACCATTATATTAGTGGGAATGAAAATTAATTGTTCTCTGTAATCCAGTTAAGTTGTCATGAAAACAAAGGATGGTTAAAAATATAATCAAGTTTATTCAATAAGAAAATAAGCACAGGAATATATGGCTGAAATCTAAGTAATAGCTGGTTTCACCTACGCACCAGCTATGACTTTAGTTGTTAAAATCTCTGCATTTGCTTTGATGAAGCCTGCCTAGTAGAATATTAGGCTAAGTTTATCTCTGTGACAGAAAATACATGAAGTCATAAATCATTGAAATCACCTGCACTGACTTGTGAGTGTTTTTCTCACTTTTTAATATAAGCTATTCATAGACATTTCAGGCCAGGTATTATTATTAAAGAATACATGATTTAGTAAGATATGCATGATAAAATTATGAAATCAGCTGAACAAAGAAAATCCAAAAGACAACAAAAAAGTATTTTTTTCTCCATTTCTATTGAGCACTAAAAAGTTTTCATCCCTTCATGTACACTTCTTCCAAATTGAGATGAAAATTTCAGCATCCAGCTCATTTTTAATTTGCAGATTACAACAAATGCTTGATCCAAATGGAGTATCACTGCTGTCATTGCTAAGAACATTGATTTTCTGCCCAGCTGGAGCGCTACAGAAAGTGAGAGGTTCACAGACATATCTGACTTGGTTTTCAGTGTAATCAGTTCCATGCCACAGGAGAGCTGCTACAAGCCAGCTCTGAAGAACAAGAGTCAGAACAAAGAATTTAAAATGCATGTGTAAAAGGAAACATATAATGGCCTCCAAACACTAGTGATTTTTTGGTGTTGGTTTCACCTCTACCACCACTGAGAGATTTTTTTAATATCTAAGACCATAATTCAAAGAAATTTGTAAATAGGTGTGCAAGCTGATCCAGATGAGTAACTCCACTCAATGACCAGCTTCAGGTCTCAAAAGGCTAATCTAATCCTTTGGTATTGATCTTTGAAGACTAGACATTTATGCGCTTGCTTTTTTTTGGACAGAACTCCCACCAGACCTCTAATTCCTAGTACTTTTTCATCCTAGTGAGGGTGTTTTAAAAAACACATCTTAACACTGAGCAGAAACAAAACCCAACATAGCTAATTATGTGGTAAAGCTCTGACTCGATGGACAGTAGTGGAAAAAGACAAGTCCTCAAAGCCACCAGGAGCAGAAGCATATTTATTACACTTACCAGTCTGTTAAATTATTTATTTTGCCTGCACTGTTAAGTGATATTATCTTTCTCATGCTGTGGAAAACCTGGGGGCATGGATGGAACAGCATTTTTTATGGTGATACTCAAACACAGAATACCAGAATACACATCCCAAGTATCTGTGGTCTAAGTCATAGACAATAAAGAGTAAATAAGTAGAGGCTGATGCTGCTGAAGCAGTGCAGTATCTTACCTTGATTGGCAGACATTACAGACTTAAGAAAAAAATAGCAGTTTCATGTTAAGGAACTGTGGGAACAAGAATTTGGAGGGGAGTGACAGGTTACTTGTACAGGTACTTACAGCAGGGTCCTGACATTAAATACTCTGGTTCAAGGCAGTGAAGTAGAAAACAAAGGGAAATTGTGGGGGCTGGGTCATCACAGGCAAAGGTCAGCCACAAACGAGACATAGAGGGCACTGAAAGTGAGGAAAGCAGCTTATGTCTGACATGGCTGGGAGCAAGAACCCAGTGACAGGGTTTATAGGGAAGAAGAACACACGGTGATGTACAGGTGTCCTGTTTACAGCTCCCAAGAAAAGGAGATTTGCAACAGCCTTCTGAATGCATCTTAGCAGGATGCAGAAACGCAAATTCCATTCACGATTTAACCATGTGGCTTCTCTGAGATAAAAGTGCTTTTTCCAAGGGTGTAAAAGTTCTCATAGAAGAAGGATGACCAATAGATCTCCAAGCAATTTAGAAGAGGATTAAGAATGAATGAGTTTATTTGCAGAAAGGGAGATTAGGGAAATTTGGGATAAATACAAGAAAAATTTTGCAGCTTAAGGTACAAATGTGCACATAAAATGAAAGTGAAAAAAAAAAACCCTACCTGTTTGCTGAATCTCATCCAGTTCTAGCTATTTTTAATGAGTACAAAAGGACACACAGAAAGTCCCACAGTTTCAGATGAACAGAAATTTGGTTTAACAAATGGCCCTTTTTTGTTTCCAGATAGAATGAAGGAATAAAACAAGACTGTCTAGTCTTTTTCACTGCAACATGCAAATCTGTTGATTAAATATAAGTTCAAATGCCAAAATTGGTGTAATCAGAACTCAGGCAACAAAACATAAGTGCTGTTGGAATGGAAAGGTATTTTCCATATTTCAAGGAATGTGTGACATTTAAACATCATATTCCTCAGACTTAGCATTCCTCTACTTTTAGATTGCAAATAAAAGCAAAACAAATTTAGTTAAAATTAATTTCAGTTTTTAAAACAGTGAATTAGAAAGTATTTTAATTCTCCTGAATAAATCCTGTGTGTCATTCAGTTTGATACTCATGCTTGGGCACTGCCAAGCTGAATTATGGTCCAGCCCTCATTTTTATGCCCCACATTTCAGACCTGAAACTCAATCAGTTATTACTACTGATACAGTGATGCTGGGGTCAGATCCAGAAATTTCCAAAGGCAAATCAGCTGGAAGGCAAAATCAAGATCTTAATTTTCTAGCAGCCTGATATAATCTGAGTCAGGAGTCCAAAAATATTACTATTTTTTTTGATTCAGAGAAAAAAGCAGTGTGACACTGAAAACTGTTATATGCTGTGGTTTATATTTTTGAAAGACTTTTTGATATAATTTGATTGTGATTTTAACACACTTGTTACTCAAATACTCTAATAGGTTTTATCTTCTCATTGTTGTTACAGAATTCATCAAACTCCTTCAAAATCTGACTACAAAACTACATTTGTTTTTCCTTCCCTTTATGTTCCCTGACTTCTTCCTTCAATAATTAGATGTATATGATGATACACCTAATATGACTTTCTTCTTTATATTACAATTCCCCTTCCGGCTGCCTTTCTCAGCCTTGGAAACTATCTGGACCATGTCTCTCTAGCCTTTAAAATCAAATTATAATTAATTTTATTCAGATTATATACATTTCATACTGGATGTTTCATCTGGAGTAGCTCCTGCCATTCTTTTCTCTCAGCAGTTCAACTTCCTATATTAAATACTTCATATAAGCATGCTTGCAAGTACAGAGAATTATATGCCACCCTTTAGTGTGCTTTTGCACCTTTAGCAGTTGTGCTTTGTTGCAATTTGTCGCCAAAAACCTGAATTCTGTACAGAAATAATAGAAAGTTAAGAATATGATATGGATAGATGATAGTTAAGAAAATGATATGGAGAAATAGGTGTCTATTTACTTACCTTCTCCGAGGACTTCTGTCATGATCCGATTACTAA
>WEKY01064463.1:0-18909 GCA_013390045.1 Picathartes gymnocephalus
TTTTTTTTATATATATAGAAAATTTCTCATTTTGACGTATTTCTATCGTGTCACAAAGCAAATGCTGTTTCCAGGAACATCAATTTTCAAAATTCTTATCTATAGATTAAACTTGCTAACCCAACCCAGAAGCATTCATTTAAATTAGTTGCATTGTCTGAAATATGACAAAACATATCAGTATGTCTGTTTTTACAGCCTTTTGTACATAAACATTAGGGTCACCATAACAGACGAAGGGTCAGGCAAGTTGCTACAGGGTTCACAAGTACATGAAAATATTCCATATAAAATCTGTAATGGTCCATATGTTTCTATGAGGAATATTAAAACCCCATAAATATCAAATTCCCTTATTTTTAGCGCTGTAGAGTATTTTAGGTGTTTCACAGAAACTGCTCACTTGTGTTCTACTTGTGGTTTCAGACCTCTTAAATCCTGCTACCCAGGGGCAGCAGAAATTTATAAACTGCTCAGGGTGCCTATAAAAAAAGCCTATGTATTGCTTAAGAACAAAGTTAATCTGAAACCTTACTGAAAAGGCTATGGCTCCATGATAGAGTCATGCTTTTTTTAAGCTAAAAAAGGAAGGTTTCCTTATTAACACTGTCATTCACTAATTTCTCATACACCCCTTTCCCCTCCAACAGGCCTCAAATGCAAAACTGGGAGCAGGAATGGTTTCCCACACTGAGATTCCACTCTCCCTGCAAAACCATAGGCTCGGAGTCACCTTAGTCTATTCACAGCTCTGACTCAGCTGTGGGACACAGGCAACATTCTGAGCTCTGCTGGCCACAGCGTTGTCCTGTCCAAACCTTGTCCCACAAGGGGATGATAAACGCACCCTTCCGCCTCAAGCTGTGTCTGTGGCATGGGAAGACAGCAGCCTATTGAAGAGCTTTACATAACTAAGCAGGTCAGGAAACATTAAAATGCTGAATTTTCCATAGTATAATGAGGAACTTTTGTCTTTCAACATCAGACACACCAACAAACCTTTCATGGCTTCATGTCATACTTCTATTATAGCATCCAAAGTGTGTGCTGCAGGCAGCAAAACCATGGCTCGGCCCCGACACTAATTTATGGAAGTGGTTTCTGAACTCCTGCCTTGGTAAAAGTAGGATGCATTTTCCTCAGCAGTTCTACTGAATTTGCTAAGATAAATGATGAGCTCTGCTGGGAGAGAGACACCTGTAGTGGCATCATCACCCGTGCTTTAGGTGGCTGACAAAACATAGACCTCTTTTCATGTTAGGTACATCATCTGAAATCAGCCTCAAGCAGCTTCATATTCACACTTTGAGACAGTCTGTGTTCAGTATGACAAAATCCAAAGTTCAGTCCATATGTTGAGAATATAATATCTTCTCAACAGAGAAAACTCCTGTTTCAATGTCTCTATGCTTATGCAGTCATGAGCTTGTGTAGTAATTAATTGCATATTTTTTAATTAAATGGGACATATTGGCACATAGCAAAATCTGCATTAAGACAGCCTATAATTACTGCAACAAAAAAACTACAGAACTCATCAGAAAACCAGGAAAAGACTCAGCCTATTCTAACTACTGTTCTAGCTACACAGTAATAACTTGCAAGTATCTTAATACAAAGATATGGTAATTCAGACAAGAAAAAATCATTAGGACTTTAGCAATTTTTACTTGGAGGGGAAAGAAAGTTTTGTGGTGCACTATGTTACTCTTAAAAAAGGAAGTGTAGACTTTTCTCCAAGAAAAGTTAAAATCATTCTTATTTTATAGACTTTAAACCAAGTTATTTTGGAAAAAAAAAAAAATCCCTTGCATAATACCATCATCTACATCTTAAGGGATAAATAACATTTTTCAACTCAGTAACAACTCCTAATGCAACAGCATCACATTCAAATCTTCCTGCCTGTTTATGGTCTCCATTTTTTTATTCCCTAGTTCCATTTTAAGCTTCTTATTGTCTTCTACTAAATGTTTGTATAATACCTTACAGCGTGAGGTTGCAGGCTTGAGTGGGATTTCCAGATATCACCACAATAGTAGCAAAGTTTCTTTGACTTTGTATTTCTACTCTTCTCTTCCCCATGTTCACCTCCTACAATGGGCACATAAATATTCTCACTCATTTTACAGACAAAGCACTACAAAGGCAACTTATTAGAAAGAGCTCACAAAAAAAACCTCTGAGAGAGTGAGACAGAAAGGAGACCACCTGACTTGCAGATATGCAAGGCTGCCAGGACTACTAACATAACACTCCTGTAGACTAAACTACCATCTGTGTGCTTTATCCTCATTAATACAAACAGAACTTTAGTACCTGACTCAAGGTTTTTCTGAGATTCAGCTCCGTAGGGAATTAGAAAAGACAGATGCCACAGACTGTGCATGTGTGTAAGAAACAACACAAGCCAAGTAACACTCCACACAAAGACAGAAAGTATTTATCAGCTGGCAGGCAGAAGGGAGATATCTTGAACAACCCGTCACCAAGCGCATGTTAAGACTGCAGATTTAATAGGCCAGTTCCCATATTGAAGTATAGTCAGAAAAGGTAAGCATAAATGAGTTAAGATAGGCTGGGGGACAGTGATGAACTGCATGTAGAATTATTAATAAAAAGGTTCATTTGCAATTGACACCTCAAGTAGCTGGAGTCATGGCCATTTCTGTTATGCTACCTGCTTGGATAATGTTCTGTTATACTTGCTGAAAAAAGTGTTTTAACAGAAAAAAAAAAGTAGAAAAGAGGAAGGAAAAAAAAAATCTATCTCTACAATGACCTTAAAAACAAAAACAGTCTACTCAGCCTGCACTTTTGGAAAGACCACAACTATCCAAAATGCTCAGGCATTATCACATGACTGATATTACAGCAGCAGTGTCAGTTCTTTATAGAAGTACTGAATTGCACATATGATTTTGTAGATTGTTTTCAAGCATAAAAATTATGGTACAGAGTAGGCCTTAAGATTCTGATGAACAAAACTTGCAAAAGGGAGAGGGATACCAATGAAAATAAATTTTTATGCTCAGTTAGCAGTCATCACAGAGACAGTTTTTAAAATACAGGCATAAATTGTTAATAAGTGAAAGAAACATTAGAAGATTCATTCAGGCTCTTTGGAGGAAAAAAAAAACCCCAACAACAACACATCTCACTGGACTGTGAGAACTCTCCTACCCGAAAAGATAGGGATTTGGAATTAGATCATGCAGAGGTGTGGAAAGACAGAGTGCTCCTCTTCTATACTAGTTTAATTTGTGAGAGACTAAGCTAGTTTCAAGTGAAGTAGAGAGTAGGAAGTTGCTGCCTGGATTTTCCTGGTTATCCTGGACAATGTTGCAGAAGGACCACTCCAATAATTCGGACAGTCTTAATTAAAGACTTCTGGGATTGCTTTCTGCCTCCTGTGGATGGAGAGCACCCTGCCCTACACACAGGAGAAAGTACACACCTGCCAAGGATCCAGTGCCAGGCACTCATAAGGAATTTGTAAGTGAGAGACCTTAGATTTCAGATTTAGATTAGCTTGAAGGGGCTTAGGGTCCAAACCTTCTCCTTCCTGAAAGAAGGTTTTGACCACTGTTTAGCCTCAAAATAGTCTTTCCTTCTCCTCCTCCTCCTCCTCCATGAAAGATCTCTGAGCAAAACAGCTCCAGGTTAACTGGATTAGACAGTGCCCTCACTCCAAAACTTGGCTTTCCAACTTCTCATGATTCTTGGAGAAAACTGGACTTGAACCAGTTCACAGTGAGAAAGAAACTGAACACCATCTGTGCATTAACACAACACCAATCTAAGCACTAAGCTGTTTTGCAAGATGATCTGTCATTTGTTCTTTCCCAATAAAATCCATTTTAGAAGCAAGTTGTAAACACAAGTGCATTTCGTAGGTAATTCGCATCTGTCAGTGTACTTTAGGTATCATTAAAACTAAGTCTCTTCAAGAGTTTGACAGAGAAACGCTTCAAAATGTTCCCACCACTGATTATTCTAATAAATCTTATTATCGTTGTATCACATTTTTCTACTGAAAGGAAAAACTGAATTTCCAGGCAGTTCTAATCTATTGTAAAGTTTGGTTCTCTGAAGGCTCCAATCCATTCAAATATCCCTGGCAGGCAAATCTATCCTTTCCGAAGAATTAAAGATTTTGAAGGTGCTCTGAGAAAAACCCTAGCAATTAAGCACTCAAATTTCTATTGGTCCTATACCAAGGCCTGTTTATTTTAATTTAGACTAACCTAAAAACAATATAATTTGCCTTTTTCAGTCTCCAGCAATCTAGCCTTTACAATCAGTGCATTTAAAGATCCCTACTGCTAGCAGCCAAAAAGCAAGCAAATGATGCAAATGGTTCTGATTTTCCACATCAGTCTGATCTTGCTGCGTTTCAAAGAAAAAACACGGTTCAGGTCTGAGTTCAAGTGAAAGCTTCCTTACCTTTAAGGTTTAGAGTAAAAAATCCGAAGGAAAATGCCACTAGAAAGTTTCTGCCTTGTTTTCAACCATAGGTTATTAGTGATGAAGTACACTAGGCATAAGATTTAGATCAAATATGAATGCAATTCTGTTGAAATAATAAGAACATGATACAGCTTAGGACAACTTTCTATTTTTAGTCTAGACTTATGAAACTTATGGAAAGGTAGGCTATACTTGGCCTGATACAAATCTATACTATATATTCATCTAGAGAAAGAAAAAAAGAACTAATTTTACTTAATAATTTGAATTAACACCAATTCAGTGTTTTGGGTCACATGGTTGAGATATTTGGGACATTTTTAACTGATATCTGTAAGCCCTCAGCTGGATTTATCCTATCATCAGGCCACAAACTCTGATCTATTTTTGTAAATATGTGATTGCACAACAGTTTAATTTTTCAGTCCAGGGGAGAAACTATGGAGAACAGAAATAGTTTAAAAGGCAATTTTTATGACAGAAACCCTCCCATTCTAAATGTCTTATACAACAATATGATACTGTTGTATGAATACAACTATAACAAAACAGAACCTACAGTAGATACAGATTATTCATATTAGTATTCTTTTCAGTATTCACACATCATAGAAACAAATTGCTCATAGAATGTTTGGCCCATGTAAATGGATAGCACTCCATTGACATCAGTGGAGTTCTGCAGTTTACATCAAAAGATCATTTGAGATTATTTTGAGCTCTCAGCTACATGCATAATGAGAAGGAAATCAGTCATGAAACATGGAAAACCTTTTGTAAAAAAGTAAAAAAATACATACCTGAAAACTAAACTGCCTACAACAGATTGAACAGGAGAGAAAGATGCAGTAATGGCTTTCTTCATGCTTTGTGCATAAGTAACTTCTCAAGAAGTTTAGTTAACATTGTGCAGTTTTTGAATAGGATCTTGTTTCCTCTGTGGATTCAGCACCTCTTAGTGGGATCTGGAAAAATTCAGGATCCTTAATGCATTTCCTTAGAGGTGGCTTCATTTCTGTCCTGTTTATGAAGCCTCACATTTTAATGGGACAGGTGAGAAAGATAAATCATTATAAACACATTCATGGTGTATCATCAGGTCTGCACAGTGTAGCCTCATAAGTTACTCTATTCCATTATCAGTGATGAGTAAGTTGTTGTTCTTCAAAGTATCAGGACTAGGTATCCCCCATGAGCAAGTATCTCAGTAAAAGCTGAACTATTTTTAGTTTCTACATTAGATTTGCAATGATTCATATTCTCAGGCATTTTTAGTCTGGGAGAAATAAAAAAACCATAGATTTAGAAACAGCATCAGGATTACAAGGAGCTTTTTTCAGCTTCACATAGACCACCAAGGACAACTATATACTAATGTTGGTCTCAGCTCCACTAACTGGTGGTGGCAGTTCCTGTATGCAGTGGTGGGGATTTTTGGTCACTGTACCCATCCATCGTACCCACGGAAGGCTGGTAGGCACCTGTGTCTGACAAGAGCCCTAATGCCATTTGCAGGTGCGATGCAGATACACACAGCAATTGGGAAAGATCCTTATGTTCTCTTTGGCTTTCTTTGGCTTCTCAAGGACGATGGAGCTTGGGATATCTGGATCTTTGACACTTACTCATATTTTTGCCTCTACCACCATATTCCCCTAAACTCTTGTGTAATAGACTTACCACAGCTAGCTAAAATAGATAAGTTTTACAACAGCAAATGCTAGTTTGCCACCTTGAGCTCCCCAGCTACCAGCACAGAGTGTGTACGTTTCCCTGGGTCACACAGTATCCTGCCTTGGCAGGCAGCCCAACAGCTGAGAAATAGGGGCAGTCATGAACCTCAGAGAACCAGGCAGCTAACTACTGCAGTGACAGAAATGCCCTTCCAAAAGGGTCAGCAGCAGGTTTTACAGCCGGGAGCACTCAAATAATTTTCCTACACAAATAAATAAATTAATTAATTGCAACCATTTTCTGACAACACTGGAATGTTTTTGTTTTCGACAAAATCTTGGTTTGATTTTGTTTTCTTCTAGCGCAGAAAAATTTGTTCCCTGATCAGCTCTTTCCTTGTATTCTGCCTGTCCTCTCTGATGTGTATTTATTCCCCCAGGGTTTCTTTTATTTGTTTACTACCTAGCAGAATGAACCATTACTCTTAGCTGGGAGATGCAGGAGGTATTGTAATGTGAACAACTAATTACTATT
Source organism: Picathartes gymnocephalus (assembly GCA_013390045.1). NCBI lineage: Eukaryota > Metazoa > Chordata > Aves > Passeriformes > Picathartidae > Picathartes > Picathartes gymnocephalus. The sequence goes on from WEKY01064463.1 coordinate 6,679, forward strand.
ATGAATATTTAATCAGGAATAGAATGAGCCTTGTCTAATACACACAGCCATGTCTTAGTCCCTGTGTAAGACATGTGGTAAGAATCCATGTTCACTCTGTCTTCTTGTTCTCAGAAACAATTTGGAAAAAAGAACAAACCAGAGCTATAACAGGACGGAAAACTTCCTTCTGGCTGGATGTATAATCAGTAACAAATGGAGCAACAGCAATAAGCCAGCATAATCACACTTCAATTCCTTCAGGGAGCCACAAGTGGGCCGCTCTTAACAGAGAAGGAAGCCAGGGGCTGAGGATGGCACAAGGCAGGCATGGGCAGCGTCCTCATCAACAAGGATTGCGGTACTGCGGGGTGCTGAACACAGAGAGCAGGGGTGCTCTGACCAGTGACACTAAGCAGGGTCAGCCAAGAATCCAGATCACTGAGCCAGCCCACAGGGATGCAGCAGGCCTGAGGTCAAGCCAGGAAGGCAATAAGTCAGATCCGGTCAAGATCAGCAAAGTCCATGAACAGCCACAGGCACAGCTGCAAAGCAGTCAAGCCAAGGAACAGGGGCAAGAGGCTGAGTAAAACCAAAACCCCTGAGAGAGAGAGGGGCTCGGGGAAAGGCACCTCCCAGCCTGTTCTCACACAGTTCTTCTCCACCGAAACACAGCACACTGCATCAGAGCTAGCCTTGAGCACAAGGGTCTGAATTCTGAGAGCACTGCAAGGCTGTGCAGCATTCTGTATCTATACAAAGCTGAGTGCTCCCTCTCTGTTGTGGTCTCTCTCTGAGGGAGAGCACTCACCAGGAGAGACACGTGCTCAGATTGGTCACTGAAAGTGTTTTTCAGCCCTGTGCATACCTGTAGCAATGAATTTAACACATCTCCAAAAGCATGAGCAGCCTTGCACAATATACTTCAGGGTAAGAATTTTTTTTCCTCCCTCTGTTTTAATTAAGCTGCACATGGTGTTCTAATAAGCTCTGATGCCATAGGGTCAGCCATGGGGTCTGGAGCATCATTTACAAGTGAAGTTTTGTATCACAATGAAAACCCGCCATCTTAACACAAAAGCCCTAACAAAAGTAGCAAGATAGAAAGAAAATTTGAGCCATGTACTTTGCTGCAAGGTCAGGCCCTGTTGGAGGCTATGATGAACTTTCAGCCTCTAATTAAAACCAAGATAGGCTAGTTTGTTTTGGTAGCAAAAATACCATAGAGAGATCAAAAATACAGCAGGCCATCAGCTCTGGTCTAGACAGCAGTTAATGCCTGTGTTTTTTTGTGCAACTTCTACCCAATAACTGCTCAGATCAGAGTTTAACAAAAATAATCCCACATGTCATGCACCTACTTCCAAATAAACCTCTGGTACTTCTAGTCCCCAAAATTCTTATGCAAGAGAAAAGGAAAGAATTTAATAGAGATCCAATGAATAATTTATTATGAAAATTTAATTTGATTTTAAAGGATCATTTGTAAATAAATGACATTTACTAACAAGTGAAATCTCATACACATGACACGTCCTGTGTGAGATCCCAACCTAATTTAAACTCTACAAAACAATGGAGCCAAACTAAAAAAATGCTGTTTGCTCTAAGCTCACAGAATTCGGTGCAGTTTGCAAGACTTTCAAAATCTCCACAAGAATAGGATTTTTTTACATGCTCTGTATTATCTTGTTTTTCACCCAACTTATTTTGATTATATTAAATAACAGAATAATAGAATTTTTAAGATTGAGAAAGACCTTTCAATCATTGAGTCCAACCATTAACCCATCACTGCCAAGCCCTCCACTAAATCATGTCCCCAGGTGCCATATCTAGACATCTTTTAAATACCTCCAGCGATGGGGATTCCACCACTTCCCTGGGCAGCCTATTCCCATGCCTGGCCAATTTGTCTGTGAAGAAATTTTTCCTAATATCCGGTCTAAACCCCCCCTGCCACAACTTGAGGCTGCTTACTCTCATCCTATCACTTGTTGCTTGGAAGAAGAGATTGACGCTCACCTGCCTACACCCTCATTTCAGGCAGTTGTAGAGAGCAGTAAGGTCCCCCATGATACTCCTTTTCTCCAGGCTAATCCCTCCCAGCTCTCTCAGCTACTCCTCATGAGATTTGTGCTCCAGATCCTTCCCCAGCTCCATTGCCCTTCTCTGGACACGCTCCAGCCCCCCAATGCCCTTCTTGGAGTGAGGGGCCCAGAACTGGACACAGGATTCCAGGTATGGCCTCTCCAGTGCTGAGTACAGGGAACAATCTCTACTCTTGTCCTGCTGGTTACATTATTGCTGATACATTGACCTTCTTGGCCACTTGGGCACAATGCTAGCTCATATTTAGTCGTCTGTCAAACAACAACCCTGGGTCCTTTTATGTGGGGCAGTTTTCCAACCAGCTGCCATAAAAGCAAAGACACATCACATGCTGAATTAAAACTCGTGTTTGCTACCGATGATAACCAGCAACCCCAACATCTCACTATTTGTATGCCAGATAATTTCCTCCACTCCCAAAGGTAAAACTTTCTTCCAGTGAGGTCAAGGGAAAAAAAAATATGCCCTTTTAATTAAGAACTTCTCCTCTCACTTATTTTTGTTATCTTGGGAAGGAAATAGGGTCAAATTAGAGTCCTCTATCCAGTACTTTCACATTTCAGGAACAAAACCACTACTGAGATGATGTGACTCAATACCATTGCACAAGAAAGTCTTTTTTGTACGTTCTGAATTTTTTTACAAATGTTAATAGCAACACAGATGAAAAATAATTTTATAAGTATAAATCTCAATCATAGAATGGTTTTGGAACAACCTTTAAGGAACATCTAAGTCCACCCACCTGGGGCACTGCTGCAACATTTTTTCACTAGATCACCGTGCTCAAAGCCCTGTTCAACCTGACCACGTACAGTTCCATTGACTGAGCATCTGCAATGTGTCTGGACAAATCATGCCAGTTCCTCACCACCTTCATAATAAAAAAATTCTTTCTTATGTCCAATCTAAATCTTCCCTCTTTCAGTGTAAACCTGTTAAATCTTGTTCTGTAACTAAAGTCTCCTTTCATCAATTTACAAAGCCCACCTTGTACATCAAAAGCTCAGAGCTTTCTCTCTCCCAGTCTGTACAACCCCAGGTCTCTCAGTCTTTCCTCATAGGAGGGGTGTTCAGTCGTTTGACCACTTTCATGACAACTAAATCTATGCATCACAAGTTTTATGGCAAAGCTTCTCCTAATGTACAGATTGCATAATCAGATCTCATTCTGATGCTAAAGAAAATTATTTTCACTGTGCCACTACAAAAACAACAATTACAAACATACAAGAATTGGAACACATTAGTTTTACCATGGATTTTAATCACTCCCTTACTTTTACCTTCCTGACCTGTGTTTTTCTGTATATAGAAAAATTTCTTGCTTCTGGGACATGCTAGAAATCTTTGTATCTCCAAATATGGTGTAGTACTCCTGATCATTAAGTAGCTGACAGGGAAAGCCACAGAGTTTAAATCAGATGACAAATAAAATCTTTTCTCTATCCATAGCCACAAACCTCAACCTGTCTGCAGGTGTATCCATCCACTACACAAGATATGCACCCATATGTCAAAATCCCTGGTTTACACGTCCAGAAAGAGGGATGTCTTTAAAAATTTCATTAAATAATCTGTGGGTGCAAGCATGAGAGTGCCAAGAATATGCAGTGCTTTGAACTTTTCTGAAATCTCTAAAAATTTTTTGGATTTTTTGGTTTTTTTGGGAATTAATGTACTTTGGTCCTTCCAGAACATCTTAAGTGTAATACCAGGGAAGAAAGCACAAGCTGCCTGGTCCTTACATCACTTTCTGGAGCTACACTACACACCTTCAGGCACATAAATCACTTTGATGAACCAATGGTTCTGCAGTATGGCCATAAATGTAGTAGTCTGCAGGTGACATAAGGGATGGTGCATTGGATGCAGATCGAAAATTCTTCATGCGGTGCCTTCATTACAGCTCCACACTGAAGACAGATTTGATTATTCTTCTTTTCCTAAAGAGTGCATGGGATCTGATTTTCCTTCAATTTACACTGGTGTAAACTAAGGGGAAATCTATTAATGTTATTGGGTTTTCATTTGCACGAAGTTGTCTAATGGAAGGAATTATTCCATGGCTCATTATCTTCATCCTGTAGAGTTCCACTGGCAACTTGATCTAAACACATATAGGTTCAGCTTGACTCACTTTACTCACTTACTGTCTTTCAAAATAATGTGGTACCTTAATTGTCAAATCCAGACCATTCTTATACATGAGAAAAAACCACAAGAACCTAAGTCAACACTAAAAGTAGTAATACAGTTACAATTAGAGAACAAAATGAAAATATGGTTCAACTGTACTTAAATAGAATGTTAGTGTTACGTCTTCTCCTTCAGAATGTAAATAGTTGTGGAGAAAGACTCAAGAGTTGTGGATGTGTCCCAGACATATATATGAGTCATGGCAATATACAACGTCAAAGACGGTGTAAATATAAAATCAGGTTGGCTTTGTTGAAAATTTATTTTGGGAAAAACTTTGTAAATAATTCAAATAAAGACATAATGAATGCTCTACCACTTGAAGAACGAGATGATTTAGTCTGAATTTGCTTTATTTGAAAGCTGTAAAATAAACAAAGCAAAGAAATCAGCTGATTGTTACACTTGACCCAGACCAGTCTTACAAATTCCATTCCAATTCGGAATGCCAGTGAGCTTATAAACCCTTGACTAATGCTTCTGCAGAATTACTGCTTTTACTTAATTTGATTTTTTGTGACTTCCAGACACAAACATTTTTTCAAGAAAAATCCTTCAGAGAGTTAAGGCTTGGGGCTTGAATAGACTTGGAGAATAAAAGACAGCACTAAGGATATTTTGACTGACATGCTCTGTAACAAAGCCCTATGCAGCCGTTTCTGCATCAGGCCCATGCCAAAATTCCTTATTGAATAACAGCCTCTCTTCTAGAAAGATTTAGAATATCCAAGGGACAGAGAATCAAAATCTTTCTGGACTATTTTTTTTCCCCAACACAAGCTATATTCTCACTAAGGCATATTTAGTGTTTCTGTTATGTATCCTTGTTGGCCTGTTTTGGAATAGCCTCTCACTGACCTCTCATGTTGTAGGGTTTTTCCCATTCAACTCATCATGTCCCTGAAGATTTTCCACTGCAGCAAAGGCCAGGATAACATTATGAAATCTCATATTTGAGCAGTGAACATTCCCTCAATTGCAAACATTGCATTTGGCAGGGTCAAAACTCATCCTCTTCAATGTAGATCCTTTGTCCAATTGCTCTGAATGGTTTCATATGAGTACTTGTAATTCACTACCTCATACTTTAAGACATGGGCAAATTTTACCGAGAGCGTTTGGTACATCTGATTTCCAATCATTAAACATTTATCCAGTTGTTCACTGAAAACATCTTCCCCTTTAAAGTGACTATCAAATTCCTCCAATAACATTGCTCTCTGACAAAGCCTAAGTTGACCATCTCCTTATTAAACACTTTTTAATATGGACTACATTGACCACAAAATTTAACCGTCTGAAATGGCAGCCTCTTTTTTAGGCTATGTCAGAAACATCTTACAAAATTCTATAACCAAATTTATATAGAATATCGGATTTTCCGCCTTGGCTACACCCAGTAACTTACAAGCCTGAAAGTACTTGGTACATACAGCAAAGCTCATGTCTAGTCAAGGAGAACTGACCTGACTTGAATGACTGACATGCTTGAATGGGGCTCAAGCATGTCCCACTCTTAAATAAGTAAAAGTCACAATATATAGTTCATCTGTTGCTGTAGCTATCACATCAAAACCTGGGATCCATGAAACGTCCCAATTTGTTTTTGTTATAAATTTTTAAATGAGAAATCCAACTATAAAAATTGTATTTAATTTGGATACAAGGTATCATTTGCACTGTTCAATCAAACAATTGATTCTAATAAATTGTGCTTGAGATTTCTCCATTCTAAAAGAAAAGGATAATTCATCATAGCTAGATAATTTTTTTTTCCGTTATGAAATTCAGTAAGTGTGGGAAAAGGCATTTTCAGACATTTTCACCAGCACTGAACTCACCCAGGACATGAGAGTCATTCATACACCTAAATATCATTGTGGGAAGGTGTTCCCCACCAATATGTGACTCCAGAGGGGCTGGTGAAGGGCAACAAGGCACAAGCAAACAACTTTGTGTAGCTCTTGTGTAGTCCTTTGTGTAGATTTTGGCATCCCTAAGCAGAGAGTTAAGGAAAGAGGAATTAAGACAGTTAAAGAAGCTTTCCTTTCCCATTGTTTTAAAGTGTTGAGACAAATGTGCTGATCTTCTCCAAAAGAGTAAAAAACATCCAATTGTCCAAAAAAAGGCCATGTGGTTCTGACACAGAGCATGAAACTGGCAGAGTGATAGAGGTTGGAAGTACCTGAAAAGAGCAACTCCAAGGTAGAGTTGATCTGCAAGTGACTGAACCAATATGTCCCAACATATGTGAACAGAAGTCATGAATATAAAAGGGAAATTGAATCAACAGAAGGTATGTGTCTCTTTCTTTTTTCTATATGTTCTCTTCTAAAGGCTTGTTACATTCTGCTGTGTTAGTTCACAGAACTGAAGCAACTAGATTCCCTAAAATCAAGGAATACTTCCTACAGGTTTCAACAAGATTTCATCAAGGTTCAAAATAAATAAAACCAAAGATCTGTATAATCCCCTATCTTTCTCAGCACAATGATTATATTAGAGTCACAATTGATCAGCTGATGCCCCTGGGATTTTGATTGCAAACCCATTTAGCCCACTAGCAAGTCTCCCACAAAGGCTGTTAGAGAACCTTTAGGGCAAAAATTATGAGAAGTAGAACAAACATAGGATGACTTTCCCTCTAAGTATCTGCCAAGAACCATCCTTCCTTAAAAGCCTTGAAATAATCTGATTTTAAGTTTTCATCAGCATCTATATTCCAGGCAATTCTGTTTTTTCATTATTCATTCATTCATTCATTCCATCTAGTTCCCTGTCCATTGAAACCACCAGGTCCAGATGAAACAGATTTGGGTAGGCCAATATGCAGATTCCAGCATGAAAGGGTCACATACTTCTCAGAGGCTTTTCCTTTTACTTCTGCCTTTGTGTCTGGGACTCCTAACCTGAAGGGCTTTATTGCTTACCTCTCCTTTATCTCACCAAGAAAGGAAAAAGAGAGCTTCTCCAAAACACCCTTTCCTCTTCACAAAACACGTCTAGGACCTACCATTGTCAGGTACAGCACCTGTATACCTAGATTCTTTCCATGAGCTGGTATTGCCATGAAAATGTAAAAAGAGATGGAGGGGCTCTACTTCTATATATTTGGAGTGCAGAATTCAGAACAGAATGTAATTTTCAAGGTAGCAGCCTTTAATTGGCATAATATATGCTTAGCCAACTACGGTTGCTTTTTTTGTTGCCTTTTTGTTTTGTAACAGGCAAACAAAGAGAAAGACAAAGAGAAGCTTCAAGTTTTTATATCTTTGGAACAGTTTAATGGACAACATAATGTTTCGATTTAATTAATCTAACCTCCTTAACCAGAATGAGGTAGTACAGGCCAAATCCTCAGCTTTAGCATAAATTGAGTAAATCCAGTGCTTTCAGATTAAATAATCGCAGAGGTGTAGAAAAACTAAAGAATATTTATAGAAGCTACCCATAGGGATATGGTTGCATACACAAGTAAAACTAATAATACAAAAGCATATAAATCTCTATAGTGTGCACTCCATTTTTGTGAGGAGGAATATATAACTAGAGGAAAAACTCACAGGCATCCTTTTTGTCTCACATACTAATCATCTTAGCTCAGATTCTTTCAGAATGTGTGAGCTTTCTCTCATCCCTCTCCCAAAAGAATATTATAGAGCAAATCACCTCTGATTTTGCCTGAGAGAAATGGTATGATTTAAAAGGGTGGGTAGGCAGCAAAAACAAGATAAATTCAGAGTCACCATTCTGAGAATTCTTAACCCAAACCAGGAGACTTCCAAGTCCTAAAACTGGGACAGCCCCAATACCAGTTAATAAAGTGCTCTATAAACACGCACACTTTTAAAGCTCTATATTTGACTATCTATTTCAAAGTTAACTTTATAAAGAGAAGGGAGTTTTATTTGTGGGAAAGTGTTATGTGAATATATTTTTGCCCCTGCTCACATGAGAACAAATATACTTGCTGCTCACATTGTCCACCATGGACTGTTTTGCTTTAAATGTTTCAGATATCAAAGCTGAAGCAACAATTAAACACTGGATGCAAAGAAAAGCCAGCAATCAGAAAAGAACAGACTAAAGACCATTATCACATTGGAAACTGTTTGAGCAGATGGTTTGGTGAGGTCTTGTAAACAGCTGAAAAATCCAAAATTTAATCAACCTGCAACCAGAAAAGAGTTTCCTTGAACTTACTGGTGGTCTTCAAGAAATTTGTCACATTTTATTACCACATTTCAGATGTATCCTTACTTAATAGGTACCATGGCATCCTTGTTTGGATTGGATTACCATCTGCTTTCATCTTTCTTCTTTCTCATATGAAACTTGAGCTTAGCACAGTAGCACAGAGAACTCCTATCACCAAAGCAGGTTCTCTTTCTTCTACTGCTTCCTGGATATTAACAGCACAAGAGGAAAGACTGCTCTCTGCTTTCACTGGGTCTATTGCCTCTATACATACAGTCTAGGACAAGTTAATCCAGAGATCAAAAGATCAACTTCCCCTTTGGTCTCTTTGGTGACTTGTGCTTCAGCTGACTGACCAGACCAAACCCTCCAGTGATGAAGTACTCAGACACCGGGACAATACTTCATCTCTTACATACTATACAAAGAAGTATCTGGGGCAGTGTGGAAATGTAGACTAAATTGAACCTGCCAGATTCCAACCTTTTTTAGCTGTGCCTTTGAAATTATCCTCCCTACTGGACATATATATCTTTTCTTTTTTTCTCTAACGTAGCCAGTGATGGGAATTGTTTACTACCTACTAATAAATCTTATTCATGTATAATACTTGACATGGAAAATGTTGTAGCAAATAACACTTAAATGCATGATATTAACATAAACATTAAGTTAATCTAGTTAAATGGGACTGCTGTCTTATTGTGTAAATTAACTTTAGTAAAAACCTAGACAAAATGTCAAGGTTACCTATCTAAATTTAAGCATATGCAACCATGTTTTTGATCCTTGGTAGAAGCATCCTCTGCTCACTCTGACATGGGTCTGCAACATCAAAATTATCCATAAAATTAAGGAGAGCAGTATCTATTCAGCACATTCGGGCAGGGGCCAACACACAGGGGTTCAACTCACAGTTCATAGAGAAACACAGTTTTCGAGCTTAAACTCTTGGAATGAATGGAGTGAGACATTAATATGGTGGTTTTTTTGGATCTGGGTCTTACTTCAGTTGGACAATTTTGACTTAGGTGAGCACCTATGCTAAGTAGTCTATATTTGCAAATGTGGTTAACAAGCATGATCTAGAGTGAGGGAAACAAACTGTCTACTCCTGGTATTTCACTCATTTCATTCTGCTTAAAACTGTCTTTCAATTATATCTTATCTGCCATTTTAAGATACATGCAGCTGGTGTTTAATACATTCTTATCTTCTTATGAGCATCATTTCTCACTATACCTGTCAGGTGCAAATGCCATATATTCGGACCAACAAAACTCCAAACATTTAATGATTAGTATGTGTGTTCCCACATTTGGTAATAACTACTGCAGTAGGAATGGAATTGACTTTTTTAGTAATTGAAATGCATAGTCCTAAATATTTAATGATTTATAACCCCTACCTCCACCCCAACAGTAAAATGCTATAGGTCAGCCTAACTTGCAGATTATAATACCGTTATGGTATTGATTTGCATTTGTAGTTGCAAGATTAAGTTTTAAAGAGAAAGAAAGAGGGAAATACCAGAACTATTAAGGAAGGAATATGTTTATTTTGAGCACAGCACTGTTTGTTGTTGTCCTTGATGATTTCAAAGAAGAGGCAAAAAATCTTACCACACAAAAACTTTGAAATATGGACCTGGCTTTTATTCTGTGCCCTTCAACTCTGGGAAATGTTTGGAGTATATATTTATGCCACAATGATCAAGTAAAAACATTCTCCTTGTGGTCTGCCACACATAATTTACTCTTTACTATAACACTCAGACTAATGTGTAAATCAGGAGGAAGAAAATAAACAAAACGTTAAAGAACCTTTCTAGTAAGGACTTCAGGGAACATGAAGACCACACAGTGCTATTTATTTCCATCTTTTTTTTCAGATGGGAAGTTTGTGACACATGTTGGAGCAAACTTTAATCTTGGTCTTCCAGATCTCAGGTGAGGGCTCTGAAAATTCTGGCTATGGACAATTCTGGTCCTTCTTCTCATGAATTTCAAGTCTTGTATAAGATTGTGGTACTTATGACCTGGCATTTCCTAGCCTTATGTTAGTTCACAAGCAACTCTCTAGACAACAAACAATGCATCAATGAAACTGGGATGCTAAGGCTGCTAGAGCATTTTACCTTCCTTACAAAAACTCAGCACAATTTTTACTCTCATATAGTCATCTGATCATAAAATAATATGTGTTCCTGGTATCAGACACATCAAGGGTTCATTTAACTCTGGCCTAATTGGCATGCTGTCAGAAAACAAAAGATTTAAGGGTAGGTGGATCCTTGGCATAGGGGATAAGAACTCCAGTATTTGACAGCAGAATTCAGACATTTAGTATACAGGACAAAAGCTCAGATTTAAAGAAGGAAAGGTATGCAGTATGCCACCAGGATCTTAAAATGGTTTCTATAATTTGCAGTCTGAGTGGTTGTTCAAGAAGAAGATGTGGATGCTGGCAGAAGGGGAAAGGAAATTATAATATGGGAGAGAGCTGGCAGGGAGACTTCACCCAGCAGAGGCCAGGAGACCCCTCATTTAAACAGTGAGCATGCAGAGTCAGATTTCAGGAGGAGAGAAAACGGCTTTTCCTAGGGACCCAGGTTAGATCGTATACCAGTTGCCGTGATTTAGAAAGGCCCCAATTTACTGAGTTGAAAGTAAGACTAGAGAAAAGGATTCACTCTGAAAGAACCCAGAACTGGAGAAAGATACACGTTTATAAGCCTATTTTATTTCCAACTCACTTTGCATTTTCACTACCCTTTAAGAAGTTTTCTTTTCTAGTTTATATTTGATCTCAGTGACTAGAAACCTCACTTTTAAAAAGGTGCAGGAAATCTAGCTCAAAGCTACAGGCTCCTGGAGGATCATAGCAGTGACACCTTTTACTTCAAAAAAAGTATCTATAGGCCAGTGCTATTTATGCCAAACAAATCTGAACCACTGTAGAAGGGTGCTTCTATTCTGCTTATTACTGTGAAAACGTCTTTCAATTACAATGAACTTGCTTTATTGCAAACTATTCTAAAACAGGAGCTGAGCCTAATTAAAAGAAAAAACAACTTTTTTTCTACTTGGCCCTGAATTCTAACATTATCTCAGCAATGGACCATATTTACCGGATCAATACATATTATCTTCAGGTATATGTTAATGGATAAGAATAACAATGAATTATTAAGAAATAAGCAATGATGTTTTTGCCACTGTAGATATTAGATGTCCTTATATCAGACAAAACCAGAAACAGAATAAAATTAAAGTTTTTTTCTTTGCCTCAAATCACTTGCATATACCGGTTCTCACTGAAAGAAAGTAATACTAGTATTCAAATCAGCAGACTTAACTGGTATGAAAAGCAGTCTATAAACATGTTCACAATGTATAAACCAAGAATGCTAAATGATTATAAAACTATATATAGATATAAAATCTTTTTCATGATGATATTTTGCCTAATGTCCAATCTAAACCTTCTCTGGCACAACTTGAGGTCATTTCCTCTTATCCTGTCACCTGGCAGGTGAGACTGATCCCTACCTCACCGCAGCCTCCTTTCAGGTACTGGTAGAGAGCAATAAGGTCTCCTCTCAGCCTCCCTTTCTCCAGACTGAATAACCCAAACTGTCTCAGTCCCTTGTCCTCAGACTTGTGCTCCAGATCCTTCCCCAGCTCTGTTGGCCTTCTCTGGATACACTTCAGCCCCCCGGTGTCCTTCCTGTGGTGAGGGGCC
>WEKY01064485.1:0-26462 GCA_013390045.1 Picathartes gymnocephalus
CAGGTAGCCAATTCAGACATCAGTTCGTAGTGGTGTCTCCAGCCTGTATCCCAGCTGGATGCTAAACCCTGTGTATTCAGTACACCAATAAAAAGAAACAGATTTAACCTAGATGGTTTGAATGGTCCTTCAGCAATTCTTGCCTTCCTGAGGCAATCACTGGAGATAGATATTTGACATAATCAATCCTGTGGCCACCGGCTTTTTCTCATAGACCACTCATAGAGCATCCATAGACCTGAGAAATAAGGTCTTGGACTGCTGCCTTCAGGATTATGCACCTAAAATTCCACTCCCTGTCAATCCCAGGGAGTTGACAGTACAAATATTGGATCTTGCTCTATGTCATATCCTACAGTCCTAGATTTTGAGGCTGGAGGGACACCCATGATCTTACTTCCAAACCAATAGGAACCTTGTCATGATAATCCACAATTCCCTAGGTTGCATGGTGATAACTTGTCTCTTTCAAAAAGCTTTAATTTTATTACTTCCTGTAAAAATGAGAGCACTGGAGGTTTTCAGCATTTAAGATTCCCCTGCCTCCCCAGTTTGTCTTGTCATTGTTAAATCTTATCTCCACTTCTTTGTTTCCACCATTCTTTTTAAAGAATCGTAATTGGTACGATTATCCTTGCTATGAGAATAATTAATGAAAGCTTTTTGACACATTAAATGGGGAACATTACATTTTAAGCAGCAGGCACTGAAACACTAAACAATACTGCTTTGAATAAGACCATAGAGAAGAGGTTCAGGTGAAACAATTTCTAATTTTAGCAACTTGAACTTTGTACCTTTATAGAAGAAAATTAATCTCACAGTAGTTTTTGGCTGTGAAATAGACAAAGCACTTTGGCCTCTTTTTAAAATAGGCCTTTGATATTTTTGGTGATGGAAGATGGTTGCAGAGTGAATCATCCCCCGATGTGTCCAAAAGAACCTTGTTCCTACAAGAGGAGGGTGTTTGATTCCTCTCCTGTGTGGCTGGGTAAGTCAAATACAACCTAGTGCAAATAGCATTTTCCAGCAACACTTGCATTTTAGATATGAAATCTCAACAGAGAACTGGGCAAAGTCATATATTAAAAAAAAAAAAAAAAAATAGTGATTGAATTTTAAGTGCTGCAGCATTGAAAACTCTGTTACATGTTTAGCAAAACTAATTGTGGGGAACAGGTATACAAAGGTACCTTTATGATATTTGAGTGGTGCCAGGTAAGCCTTGGTACCTACTTAAACATCCCTTGCCTACTGAATATTATAAGAATTTACATTACCTTTGGCAAGACTCTTTTGAGACAGTCTCTTGTTCACCTTACTGAGGTATTTCAGTTTTTCAGAAAGGTTGCCAGAAAATCTGTAGGCCTGAGAAGGTTACTTGGGATAAGTGGATGATGGTGATAAATTGGCTTAGAAATCATCTTACTAACAACATGGCTGTGATGAACCTTTTTTCTTAGTTAAAAAAGAGTATTAATATGTGATAATTCTACTTCAAAAGGAGGTTTTAACTGTTTGCTAGAACTGATTTTGATCAGCAGTGAAATGCACTGTTGTTATATAACTGTTCGACTGCAGTAAGAAAATGATGATGTCAGTTGGATGGAACTAATTGCTATTAACTAACATACCTGTAACCTTAATAAATTGAAAATAACGCTAAGAAATTCTTTAAAAACCAGCATTGTTACATAAAAAAAAAAAACAAAAACTAAAAGTTTATTTTTAATAGAGTTATTACTTTTGCAGGTTTTCCTAGATTGTTGTTTCTTCCAGGAAATGTTAAGCTAAAGAAAACAAAAAAGTAACTTTGATTTCAGCAATAAAGAACACTGAGTTCATTTCTACTTAAATAATTCTCTGACTTCTATACTGACATGTGAAACAAACCAAGTAAAGCTAAGAGGTGTTATTCAGGCCCTCATTAAACTGAAATCTAATGTGGGCTTAAGTATAGACCTTGGCATTCGAATTCCCAAAACATGCTTAAAACAGCTTCAGCCATGGGTTAGGACTTAAAAAACTTGAATTCACTGCTTGCCATCCTGGTTTACTCAGCTATGCATTGTGGTACCTCAGCAGTCCAGGTAGGAAACATCTCCTCGGGGAATAAGCATCTCAGGGCTGCCTTTTTCATCTAAATGTTTAGCAGAGAAGAAATCCAGCTTCTTGCCCTGCACTATTCACATAGTTATTAAAAGAAGAAAGAGGGAATGTCAGTCGGTTTGAAGCATATTATAAGACTGAGAAATATTTGATCAGTTCCTGGAATTGCTGCATCTGTTCTGCAACCTTGAGCAGATTATTTGATTCTTTGTGTCTTAATGACTGTAAGTGTAACTGGGGGCAAATCTTCTTTTAGTCCCAAGTAAGATTACACATCCCCAAAGCAAGTCTTCAATTCTTCGCTCATCACAGCTAATTGTGTTGCAAATTCTGTAGTGCAAGGATTAATTATTATTATGTGCTTCTCATCTGGCATGTTGGGCCGTAACTGTGCTACCAGAGTGTAAACAAAGTACAGCAAAGTCGCAGATACTTTAGATCCCCAGAAGAAGACTAAAATTTTAGCAAATGTTCTTGGTTCTTGATTCTTACTTCAACTTCATTCTGCCAGATACTTAATTCTGTTTTGTTCAGCCAGAACATTTGCTGCTTTCATAAGTCTCTTCCATTATGCTTAGACTATATAATTGTTAATTATCTCAGATATTTTGCATACACAGATGATTTGTACACAAAGAAATGTGCAGTTTACAACTGACTGCATGCCCAGTTGATTGCCCTTCTAGAGATTGCCAGAACCTGTGCTGTAACATTAAGAGGACACTCAGTTGCAGAATTCAAAGGCAGCTGCCTTGCCTTTTTCTTTCTTTGGAAGGTGTGTTCAGGGTTCTCCCCTGTTAGAGATGCTTTTCAACTTCTGTCACTGTTTTGACATTTTGATGCATCACTGGGGAATGCTGAAATAGTTGGTTTGACACTGGTGTCACAACCTTCCATCTTTGCGTGAAAGCATCTATTACTGTATTTCCACATCTAACCACAATCTAGACACTCATGACAAACCACAATAGTCATGTTAGCCCAAGTGAAGGAGAGAAAAAGAAAACCTTCACAGCTCACTGGAAAATCACCTTCACTCTGCTAAAGCGAGATGTGAGTGCTGATGTTTAACAGAGTCCCTTGGAACAAAAGCAGCTCTCCATGCTAAAGGACAGTGGCACATGATGTGATAAAAAAAAGAGGGAAAAATGGGGAAAAAAATTGCAGAAAGAATGGCTATGCACTAGAACAGGTCGGATGGGTTTATGGAATCTCCATTCTTGGAAATTTTCATAACTCATCTGGAAAATATTCCAGGCAACATTATCTGGTGTCAAAATTAATGCTCCTTTGGGCGTGGGGATTGGACTAGATGAGGCACAGTCTGCCTCAAGCAGTGTATGATTTCAGGATTTGTTCTGCCTGCCTCTCTGAAGACAGAGGGCTCTTCCATGACTGGCTTTGACTGAGTGTCTTTGAGATGATTAGTGAGATAAGTGAGATAAATTCCATTCCAAGGCTGAGGGAACTTGGAAGAATATTAGGGAAATGTGAGAATTAATACTAGAAAACAGACACAGTCCAAATATCATGGCAGGTACCTACGTGCTCACACATGGCAGAGGTCACTACAAAAGACAAAATTCAGAAATTACATGTGGAGAATATGTACTGTGATCTCTGGTACCTTTACCGCTGGAATTAAGTAACAGGAAAATGTGTGATGAAAAATTATTGTTCTTGGTACCAGAAGACTTGTATAAAAGCCAGCTTCTATAGCAGGTGAGATGCAACCCACCTTCTTGGCAGAACTGAGACTTCCTCATGAAAAAAATAATTTCAGTTTATTTTCTCCCTATAAAAGCATCAGAGAGAGAAAACCTTTTCAACAGCACAGTACAGTCCATTTCACATCTGCCTCTCCTTCTAGACATGCTTCTTTCTACCCATTCACCCCATGGAAAATTAAGACAGCCGTAATTTTAATTTAATTCTCTTAGGAACATAAAGGCAGATGTAGCAAAGGCCAGTCTCTGCATTAAGAATTGGTGCAGAGTAGGTACTTCAATGTAACTTCATGTCCTTACTTAGTGAGCATTCATTTCTCCGTATAGGTGTTCCCCTGAGCTTTCCATGTCTCAACACTTTGTGGATAACCTTGTGTGTTATCTTTAAGTGAAATTAATTGCATTTACCAGATGAAATGTAAAGGAAAGCTGCTAAAACTGTGGTACACCGCTATTACTTTAAATTGCTCCTCAATTTTTAAATCATCTAAAAAATCAAGAATTCTTTTTCCCTTCTCAGTAGTTATTTGTGGACTTTTATTTGACTGTATAACACCCAGCAATGTTTCTATGGTTTCCTCCTGGTAGTTTTTTTGGAATATATTTTGAAAACTTGGCAGCCATACAGCATTTCTTTATATTGTGCATGCAAACTATCAGATTTTTAATGAGATAGTTATGAAAATCTCAGTAGCAAAGACATAGAAAAACTACTGTTCAGAAAACTGCCTTGTCTCATAAAAAGCAAAAAAAGTACACATCCTGCACATCACTCAGTTTATAAACTCAGACTGGATAATCAGAGCATAGTTTTAAGGCCCAAGCTCAGCCCTCTCTTTCTCTACTACTGTAACTTGCTGTCACTCATTACATCACCCATAAAATTATTAGACAAGGTCCTTGGGCCACAAATTATTCATTTGTTCTGCAAAATGTCCAGCTCATTAAAGCAGCTAAATTGAATAATAATGTTGGTGAGACCGTGGGTGGCTTTGATAGAACCAGTTTGCTGTCAGAGGGAATTATTGGCAAAATATGCTTAGATTTAGCGTAACACCATGAAGTGTCTTACTTTTGAATTTTAGAAAGGCGGGAAATACATTTGTGTTATTGAACACTATTTTATATATGGTTGTTTTCCAGCTCTTAAAAATCACATTTAATTTAGGATTTTCCTAAGCAGGCATTTTAACTAGTAACCTCCACTTCAGGTATAGACAGCAACAGGAGACTCTGATTATTCTACCTATAGGCATATCTGCTCTAGCTTTACTTCAGATTATCTTGCTAAAAATATAACTACAGTTATCCCTTCATTTTGCTCTGTGTAGAATGCATGTGGCTTATCTCTCTTAGAAATGGTTGCAATCCACTACTGGGTGTTCATCCTTATTACTGATTTTGCTTGAATTCAGCACTGAGATTTCTTTAAAAATTAGCATATTTCAGTCAATATATTGCAAGATCCTACCTCTTTTCCCACATCACAGTACTGTGGACCATTGCCTGTTTCTAAGTGTGACTTCAACCAGGCACTGGTCCAAAAATGGGAAAGATTATGATTCATACCCCTCAGAAATTAACTAGCATTTTGAATTTTCCATACCTGGTTCTTCTGGCATAACCTCTCCTGGTGAAATTCACAAGAATATAAGGTTTCTTGGGTCTAGTTCAGTAGCTTTGGCACTTAACTGCAGCGATTCTGTATTCAGATGCACAGGTTTGCAATTATAGTCATTGTAGGAGATAAAGTATTGATCTTTCTGAGTGTTGGTGTGCTGGCTGGTACTTGATTTTGGGAATACATCAATGTGAAAGATCTCAAAATGATGCAGCCAATTGCAGAGGCAAACACTTGTGTCTTCAGTTTCCTAATTTTTCATTTCTTTGTGAATAGTCTGTGATTATAAGGGAAGATATCAATTCTTTCCTTTCAGTTGTAACTCTGTATGTTGCTTAAAACAGTTGTCAATATTAAAAAGAAATGGTTAATGTATTCCTTGCTGTGCATTTCAATATCTGCTCACCATTAAATTCCTACTGGTCAAATTTCCCTTTGGTGTATTGGCTAAAACATTTGTTAGACTGACAGATATGGATATAATTTATAGATTTCTAAGTAAGAAAACAGGGAACATGCATAAATATAGATCACTACAGTAAGAGTCAAGAGTGTGAGCCAATGAATGGATGCACTTGGATGTACCCTGCAAAGTTCTGGTGTCTTAGCCACAATTATTTGATGAAGGTTTTTAGCTTTTTAAACGAATATTTCTCGTTGACTGTGAAACAAAGAGCAGCTTGGGAAAGGAAGGCAAAGTAATAAACAGCACCTGTTTTACTGAACAATTTGCTGCAATTAAACTCTTGTTAATATATAAAACAATCAACTTGAAATTTATCCAACAATAACAATAAAAAAGTGTGCAAAGATGATTAATCTTAGAAGTCTCTTGCACAAGCACCGAATTCCAAGAGAAAATGGCTTCATATTGACATTTGCCAGAGCTAATTTTAGTTACTGATAACTGATGGATATTTTTCAAGTCTAATCTTGTTACTTGATCTCTTGATCTCTGCTCTGTCTCCAAATAAGGTCCACTTATTTAATTTTACCCAGAAGGCCGATTATGTACTATTAGCATATTTCATTAATTAAAATTTGAAATATCGAGTGCTTTCTGCGTCATTTTTCTAGAGATATAAATGCAAAAGAATCACAGATAGGCACAGTACCAAAGGGTTCAGAAAAACACCCAGAAATACAGAGATAAAGTAAGGCACCTGAATTCTCTCATTGACTGGAACTCTTTAGGTGTAACCTCTACGTGTGAGAACAGAGGTAGTGGTGTTGTGAACAGCACTGCACCCAGTCTCAAGAGATCTGCAGTATAAACCTAGAGAAGGTTTTTTCAAACAAAAGAGGGAAGAATTAACAGACAGTGAAACTGGGATAATGGGACAATGAGGCAATGAAACATATAAAATCCATGTAGGTGTGACAAGAAACATGGTTCAATGGTGGCCTCAGCAGTGCTGAGTTTATGGTTTGAATTAATGATTTTAAAGGTTTTTTCCAACCTAATTCATCCCAGATCGTCCTTAGTGGTACCTGCCCCAACCCTCTGCAGTCAGACCCTTCAGAAGCTCTACAGGCACAGGAAGATTCCAGGGTTTCATGTTCTCAGTGAGGCAGTTTTCTGGACAGGACCACTCTGAGACATGGGACAAAGGGGAATCGCTCCTCCCTTGCCCCACAGTTTCCTTGGTTCTGTTGCACAACCAAACCACAGGGTTTGACTCCAGCCTCCCAAACGGGAGGTGTTCTTTGTGTCCTGCTCCTCCTGTGAAGCTATCAAAAGTCTTTATACAGGAGCTCACTTGACTTTGTGAAAGCAGAGAGATTTTCTCAATCAGAGCAAAGCAACCCTTTTTTCTTCTGGTTTGAAGTGGGAGCTCTTTGGAAGATGATTTTTGCTGTGTTGCTATCATTGCCTAAGCAGGGGCACAGTCATTGGTAATAGAAAAGAAACAATATTAAAAGGTGGGGACAGCTCTAAGCAGGCAGGCCTTCAAGTAGCAATTTTAATGAAAAAATTGTGAGTAATAATGGACTAAGATTCTGAAACCATGCAAATAACAGAAAATATTTGCAATAACAGATAGGAGAAGGAATTTTAACATTTGAGAAAGCCATTCTGCCAACATCAAACTAGTGCAGGTTGATGTTTTTCCATTGACAGAGAAATTAAATGGACAAAATTTGTTTACTGTAGGACTGCTCAATTTTCTAGTTTCCATTGAAATGACCCCTTTCCCTCATATACTATGGCAGTTTGAATGACATTTTGAAAGAAATTTTGTGATATGACTCAAGGATTGCTTCAGAGTCCTGTTAATGTGTGTTAATAAATTTCCCCTACAGTACTGATGAAGTAAAAAACCCAAACATATTGGGAGTTAATTGCAGGAGTGTCTCAAAAATCTATTTACCTTGTATCTGTGCATGATCCTGGCCCCACACAGGTAAAATAGCATCACCTGAATACCTGTCGCTCAGCCAGGGGCCTGAGGGTTTTAGTGAATATTTAAAGGTAGTGAATTTTGTAATTACAGTGAAAACATTGGAAATAACAGTCTGGTTATATCGACAAAGTAATAGAAACAAAAAGCGAAAAAAAACAAAACAACCTAAAAATAATTTCAATTTTAGGAATACAGTTTAGGTCTTGAGCATTTTTCATATTATTTTCCTTCTTTTTTTTTCCTTCTTCTTTCTCTGTCTTTCCCCTTCTTTTTCTGTTATTTCCTCTGTGGGGAAAACAAAAAATTCTAAAAAAGGAGTTCTTTAAAAGTCTTGACTTTTACCAAGGATTTCTAGTAAGAAAAGTATTGACAAAACAGAAATAAATGGGGAAAAATTACATCCGTAATCTAAAAATTCTAGGCAGACAAAATATTGCTGTTTCAGCTTTAAGCACAATGACACTTGAGATGGTGTTGAAAGTTTTTAGAGAAAGCAATAGGTTTTGAATTTTTAATTTCCAACCCAGAATAAACTAACTTTTGTGGTGGGAACAATAATTTAAATTTGAAGTGATTTTTTAGACTAAATCATGGGATTTTTATTGAGATGTCATCATAGAATTATTTCCTTTTTTAATGGAAACTGGAACAAAAAATAGTAACTGAAATAGTTGATTTATTTTTTTTGAGGGTAACAGCTTCTTTTTATTTTTATAATTGAGTTACGTTGAATTTTAGGATAGTTTTCTGAATCTATCATTTTACTCTTAAATCAATTTGAGAAAATTAGTGAAGACATTTTACAGAAACTGACTAATATATACGTAAAGGAATTAATTTTGTTTTAGAAAGTATACCAAGAATTAACCTCTTGAATGATAAAGGACATCTTATAAGGGTCAACATTTGAGGTGGTTTGGTTGCTAGGAAACCATCAGTAAGGTGGTCAGGATAGCAAATGTTTTATTTCAAATAAGATCATTAATTAGCATGCAGGTATTATAAAATATATCAGGTATCTGTTGATACAAAAGTATATACGGAAAAGACCAGGATCCAGTTAAAATTTTTTTAGTGGAAATGAAACAGCCTTGACAGGTACAAGGAATTCTCTTCATTTGTTAAAATGTATCTATAAATGCAAAAAAAAAAAAAAAAAAGAAAAGAAAAAAAAAATTAATAAGGAGTCTAACCCTGATGAAAAATTCATTTTGCTTGTTGTTACATTCATTAATTGTATTGCATACAGAACAGAAAATAAAAGACTTCTGTTCATGAAAACCACAAGTGCAGATCTGTCATGAGTGTGAAGACTAGAACTGCTCAAAATGACTTTGCAAATAAAAGAAAATATATTATTAGGGAAAAAAAATAAAAGATGCATTCTCATGTAGGGTGACTGCACAGCGAGAGAAATTTGGGCAGATACAGTAAAAACTGAGCAGGGTTATAAAACTAATCTGGGTCTTGGACTTCTTTGTGAGTTGGGGATACAACCCCACGCTAAGATCACAATTCCTGCTTTGTCAAAACACAAAACCTTACCAAAATCCCGCGTGCAGCCTCGTTTCTCAGCCGTTTGCCCCATCAGCGCTGGCAGAGGGTAATTAGGATGTCACAAAGGGACGGACATGCCGGGAACGGCAGCCTGGGGGGACGGGCGCTCTCACGGAGCCTCTGCTGCTCCAGGCTGGGAGGGAGTGACTCCTGGGGTGCATCTCATGTTCCAGCTGGGAGAGAAGGCAGAACGGGGAGCAGAGGAACCCAAGTGCACATCTTCCCAACCTGACACTGATGAATGATTTAAATCCTCACTTGTCCTTCAAAAATTAAATGCTCATGGTGAATTTTTAAAAGTGCTTCCTGCCAAACCAGAGTAGGGTCTATGGCTTCTAGCAGCCTTCATAAATGACATTCAAGCTTTACTCAATTATAATGTTTCCATGTTTATTTATTAGATATAATGTTGCATGTTCATTGTTAAATTCAGAAAAAAATGTCATTTATAAATGCTTTCCGGGGCAGAATTGTTTAATATTTAATCCTGACTGCTGACAACACCCTTTCCAGGGTATGAAATATACCCTTTGCAAATCTCAACACAAATCTAGCAAAACTAGTAAAAAAAAATAAACCCCAAAAAAACCCCTCCAAACCCCCAAATCTGCACTGTTTAAAGCATTCCATTTTAATAAAAATCCTTTTGAAAAGATTCCCCTGTTTTCTTCCAATTTCTAAAGACTGCAGGCTTTATTAAAATCTTCTTAAGGCTTTAAAAATCTGCATTGAATTTAATCGTGCAAATGAATGGAAGTTTGCAATATTTGTATCACAAAGATTTCTGTCAAAAACCCACAGTTGGAAATAACATGCTGTTTGTCGTGTAATTGTTACTATTCACTAAAGCAGAAAAAGCAAGTGCAGAGAGCTAAAGAACTGACAGCCTAGTCATTTAAAACTACAGGTTGTCTCCTGGATGACAATAGTTTTCCAAGTAGAGCCTAACCCATGCCGAGAAGTTGCTTGCTGGAAGTATATATAGGATAATATTTTAACACTTTAGTTGAACAGATATTTTTTCCTTAAAAAATAAGGAATGTTACTCAGAAAATGTGGAGAAGGCAAGAATGGCATATTATCTTCTTTGTCTTTTACTTCACAATGTTTGTTTATTCCCAAATTCTAAATTCTAGATTAATTAGATTAATTAGATTAATTATGGAAGCTGATTTAAATCTGAGCTGTGAAGCAGTATAGAGGAATTTAAAAGAGACCAGTTTTCTGTGCTGGAAAACCTCTGTAACTTTATTTTACTGGGCAATTATTTCCCACCTATAAAATGAAGATAATAATTCCTGCTTCTCTGTCAGGTAAAATTGGAATTGGGGAAAAAAATTATTTTTATAAGATTGTGAAAATGGGTAAATGGCAGATGAAGTGACTATTTTTTAAACACAGGTAAGAAGAAATATGTGTATGTTTTCATCAAAATGCTGAGCAGATGACCCTTATTTTTTCACTTGATAATATTGAAACAACAATACTCTGTAAAATCAGATACTTTGGCTGGCAATATTATGACCTGTGGCTTTTTAGTATAAGCATACCCTCAAAATGAATTTGCAGGCAAGTGTTCTTGTCTGATTTACAGCAATTCTATTAAATTGTAAAGGACTAGATCTAGTTGATCAGCAGTGACTGAATGGAATTAATATTTTTTATTGTAATTGGATAATTAATGGTTGAAGCTGGGATCAAAGACAGCCGGATCCCCCACTGAAACCCAAACAAAGAATGGACCTGCAAGGGTGACTTCGTGTAGCTCAAAGAGAGTTTGAAGAGGTTTAACAAAACCTGAAACAATCGACCACAGCTTTGGAAAATTCTATTCCTAGCATTGCAATGAAATAAAGAAAACCAAAACCAACAAACCACCTTCTTTGAATAGATGGGTTTTCTTTGCTTTGTGCTAACAAAGCACACTGTATTAACAAATCCCTGGAGATGCTGTAGTAACTGCAGCTCGATTTGAAGGTAAGAAATAAAGCACATTAGATTTCAAGGGGATTTGCAAAGCCCTCCAAAGTTTGGTCCCAACTGCTACTACTATTTATTTTGTGTATTTGCTCTTCCTGGTTCATCCCATCTATTTTTAGGCACCTAAATTAAACTCCTGGTCATGAGGCAGGTTCTTGTCTCAGGAGCATTAAATTGTCCTCCGAAGTTGCTGGTCTTTTTCTGTTGACCAGAGAGAAAGCTGGAGCTCCTACCTCAGGTATGCCAATTTAAGTGACAGAGCCAATCTTTAGTGATTTGCACATGGTTATACAGGTCATAGGTTCTTGGAGAACCTCTGTTTTATTCACGCACCACCTGTCTATATTTTTCATTAGGTGTTGCAGTAAATGTAATTCTTATTTCAAGTTCTGTTGGTGTCATCTGTATTAATTTCAGTATTTTGTGTGTCTTTGAATTTGGACCTCTGAAATCATGTCTTGGCACTGACTTCAAGGGCAACAGAGTGAGATCCTATCCATTCTTTGAACTTTCAAGTCCTTTAAAAATTAAACAAATAATTAACAGCATAAGAATAGTGAAGGATAATTTTTTCTGAGCATAAACAAGTGATTTTCATAAGGCTGTATTTGATGATAACTGCATTTGCCTGTCTGCATTTGTGCAAACATTCTCATACAGATACAGGGAATTTAGTGGGTACATGAGCAATCATGGTTTAGGGTCTGCTTGGGTGATGCCCAAGGATACTCTTGTCCTTCTTGGTCAGGTGTTATTCACAGACATAAATTTGGTTTTCATCAATAAGTAAATGAAATCTACTTAAAAAACCCTGTGATGTGAGAATAGCACAAACAGAATACTGTTTGTCACTTGGTTATGAAATATTTCAGCTAGAAAGGGCTGTTTTTAAAAGCTCTTTAAAGCCATATATGTGTATGGCCAAAGAACAGAGAGATATTGGCTAGCAAATAATTTTTTCTGTATGACATCAGACCTTACAGCAAAGTAAAAAAATGACTGGCATATCTTCACTTATTACACATACAGAAAAAGTACTTCTATATAATTAATTCTGAAAGTAAGGTTTATATGTGTTACTAAAGACAAGACATTCATTCCTTTATTCTATATATTTCTTTGCTTTCAGCTAGTAATCTTTCTTTGAAATGCCATGGAAACAAGCAAATATGCCTCATTAAATTTTCCTTGCAGGGAAGAACAAGGGGAAAAAAAACAAAACAGAAAAAGCAGAGAATTTTTAAATCATGAAGTAGGAAAAAATAACATAAAAAGGGTGATTAGATTGCTCTTCTTAATTCTTTCAGGCATAGTAGGATAATTTGCTGGGGAAAAAACCACTGCAACAACTTATTTCTTGAATTCTCTACCTTGTAGTTGGACTGCTTTCCAGCTGAATATTGCAGTATTACTTCACATTTTACAGTCTTGCTCATCACTGTGAGATATGAATCACAACTGATACACAACAGTCCCTTACTATAGCTAAAATTATGTTTTTACAATTATTTTTAAAGGATTTTTAAAATATTCCTATAAAATCACATTTTAAAATGCAAACTTTGAATAAATTAATATCTATCTGACATTTTATACAGGTATGTTTAGAACTTGCTATCAAAAACAGGGCCAGATTTCCAATGAGACACCACTAAATTCAGTACAGCTATGCTGATATACAGCAGTTGAGGACTCAGATAAGGAAAAGTTATTAAATCAGAATTTGCAAGTATACTCTTTAATAAGGAATTTAAAATTGCCTTGTCCTTGGAAGCAATTTTAACTTTCAGTGATAAACCTTACTCTGCCTTCACATGTCATTGAGATCCCAATGAATTGGTGGTGGAAGATCCATATACTGGGTAAACAGAGACACTTTTGGGTCTCTGTTTACCCAAAACTTGTCCTGTAACTTTAATTTAGGCAATGTCTAAGGGACATGTCTTGAAATTAAACTCCACTTTTCAGAATATCCCCACAGTCTTAAAGTCAGCTTGGTAGTGAAAGGGATATTGATTTACCTGAGTTAGTATTTTGCACCCTGAAATCTACTTTAACAGAAGAAAGATCAATAAATTACTTTCTCAGATCAGTCTGTGTTTTTATTTAGCTGGCTGGCGGTGTAATTCATTTCCCAACGTGTTAATTTCTAACAGTGCAAAGACAAAGGCCCTCAAGACCGTTTTGCACTGAGAAAACTCAAAGCTATGGGGAGAAATAATGCCAGCTGCCAACCAGTGGGAGCCTGGAGGCAGCCGGAGAACACCCAGAGACAGAGAATGCCTGAACACTACAGGGACTGTGGGAACAAGCACATCTTACTGTGTCTTGAACTCTTGTATCTGGGCTGTGCCCCCCTTTAGGACAGTCCTGGAACACCCAGACCCCACTGCTGCTTTCACCTTTCCTTGGAAAAAAGCTGAGAAGGCCAAAGTTTTGAATTAACTGAATGAGGAAGAGCCAGAGTTCATCCATGCATGGCCTTGCTCAGAATGGTGTCCACCTTCCCACCTCCAGAGAGCTGTTAAACACCATCAGAAGAGTTTTTCCCAGTGAATGCCCCAATTTCTATCTATCTAAAGCAGATTTATGCAAGCAGCTCTGTGATCCAGTTCCTGTATGAATCCCAGGCCATTTTCAGAGGATACAGTGTTTGAGGGGCAGGTAACAGATTCAGCAAAAGCGTACCTATGAACTAAATCTGGAAATTGATTTCCAATGAAAGGCTTAAGAAAACCCAACAAAAATTCCCTCCAGAGCATCAGAAATGTAACAGCATTAACCCCAATCCAAGAATAGTGAAAGATCCTAAGGTGATTGTCTATTCAAGTAAAGAAATAAGTAATGTCAAAAAAAATATCCACATTTTGAAAATAATTTGGTAAAGCATCTCAAGCTGTTCAGCCCTGCTGCAGCCACATTGCTAAAGGGTGGTAAGACAATAATTGTCTAGGGTTTCCTGCCATGTCACTGCCTTTTTGCTGATCCATGAAATCCAAAATGCCATTGTCTCCAGGAGGGAAACAAATGCCTTTAACAACATTCTCAAGTGCCTGTAGACCAGGAGTACACTGTGGGTACACTACAGCCCAACAGGTCTTTAAATAATGGGTAAAAAAAATATTGTGTGGGATTCTTTTATTCAGAAAATTGTTCAGATTTTATAATTCTATTCCAATGGCTGAAAATTACAGTTCTCTGAGGCAGAGAGCAAACTCATCTGTACCGTCAATGAATGTTGTTCTTTTTGAAAGGCAAAGGTATTAGTCTGAAGACTTTAATGATAAAATGTGTTACTCTGGTTATCTGACTTCCTACATGATAAATATCCCATTATAATCCATGCATTTAAGCTTGATATTTTTGATTGAACTAGAGCATGTCCTAGATCTAAGGAGATATTAGTGGAGACACCTTCATTCTCGATGGTAATATTTGAAGTGATGGAAATGAGGAGAGGGTGAGAGGGCTTCAGTTGGACAGAGAGGATTTAGAGGCAGCTTACCAATGTGTAGAAATACCTGATGTGGGAGTAGGGAAGACAGAGCTGGACCTTTCCCAGTGGTGCTCAGGACAGGAGACTGAGACCACAAATACAAATACAGAAAATTCCATGTCGATTTGTGAATATCAGGTTTATTTTATGGGTGGTCAAATGACAAACAGATTGCCCATGCTGCAAATATCCCCTGTCCTTGGGGATATTCAAGTCCCATCTGAATTCAGCCCTGAACAAGCTGCTGCAGAAGACTCTTTGAGCAGGGTTTTTGGAGAAGATGCTCTCCAAAGGCCTTTTCCAACTTCAACAGTCTTGTATGCCTGTATGAAACACTTCTTCCTGTAATCTAATAACCAACAGTAAATAACAGCTAATTACCCCCCAGAATAAAAATCGGCTTTTATTTCCTATTTAATTTTATCGTCAATTTCTATTTGTTGGATCTTGGCTCGTGGCTGGCCACTTGATTAAAGAGCTCTCTTCTAGCTGCTCTTTAGGTACTCTCAGATCAAGCCACCTGTTAACCTTCTTTCTGATAAGCCAAAGGGTATTTCCACAAATAAATCCTCCATGTTCTTGGTTAAAATGGAAATTGAGCTCTTAATCTAGTCAATTTTCAGGAACAGGTACTTTACTGTCCAAGTGCAATCTGAACAGATTCTGACTGCTGAACTCACATCCCTCACTCTCTCTTACAACTTGTAATGAGTCAAGATAATAAAATGCAGAAAAAAAAAATCCCCAAAGCCACAAAACTACCTCTTCCACCTAAAAATGACCCCTACTTCCAAAACCAGCAAGAGATAATAAGTAGTATATTAGATATATTAGAGTATTTTTAAGATTCTGACATGATGTACAGATGACCTGGAAAAGAGTCAGCACTGAAAAAGGTCAATTTTAGGGGCTAAATTGCAGAATCTACCTGACCCATCTTTTGATTTTTTTTTTCGATTTTTTGGCAAGAAATATATTTGCATTGTTACTGGCTGTCTAAAATACTATAAACAGACAGAAATAATTGAAGATATATCCAGTTTAAGGGATAAAGAAGAATATGCAACTGCAGGCAGATTGATTTGCCATTTTACAGAAGAAAAACTCTTCAGTAAAGCTACTGAAATCAGTGGTGTTATGCAGCTTAAATAGCTGAAAAATTCAGCAATGCCTCAAGCCCAGTAGATGACTACAACAAACATCCAGAAACAGGGAGATTCCTTTAGACTGTATACTGAATTTTTCTCCTTATTTC
Organism: Picathartes gymnocephalus; assembly: GCA_013390045.1. Taxonomy (NCBI): domain Eukaryota; kingdom Metazoa; phylum Chordata; class Aves; order Passeriformes; family Picathartidae; genus Picathartes; species Picathartes gymnocephalus. Next base: position 16,151 of record WEKY01064485.1, read on the forward strand.
CATCAGACGTATTCTTTTGTTTAAAGGGCTCTGGGTGCTGGAGAAAAAAAGTGATTTGAAAATATATTTCAGTTTAGTTGTAAACTGCGTTCAATTAGTGTTCATAGCAATGGGCTTTGCAGCAAATCTGGAATGAGCTGTTGATTAATGTCAGCTTTGAGATGGTGCAGGAGCCTAAGTGTCAGAGCTTCTCTCTGAGTTAATTCCCAACTTCCACAGTCTCGTTACTCAAAGCCCATCTTAAATTTGGACTGAAATTTGAGGACTTCTGCCATGAGCAATAAATACTACTTGCCAAAGAAACATTTAATCACTTTCCTCCATCAGACATTTTCTATTGATTCTATTCTACTTTTTATTTCTTCTACTTTTACTTAACCTTCACATAATATCTACATAACAAGAGTAACAATGAATAATCCAGTGGTTAATCACAACCTTGCTCCCTATGCCAGGGACAGTGGGTTTTTTGTTTCTCTGTGTCATTCCAATATGGTGGGAGTTTTGTTCATGTGTTTGCTGTTGTCTGTTGTTCCTGTACCTGTCTACTCCTCTCTGAAAATGAAGTTTATTGTTCTCTTAGATTCCTTGTGTAGAAGTCCCACTTCAATTAGATTACCTTTTTAGAAAGGATGGAAGATAGAAAAGTACAGCTGCTTAAGCAATTAGCAGAGCAGCATGACATGTGCAAGCCTAGAGCTATAGGAAACTCACCTGGCTTCAGATGCCATTATAAACTCAGAATTTGGTTCGGGTCACCGGGAGGGACAGGACATGTTGGAGCAGAATCAAACTTGCTGGTGAGCTCCTCACTATGACAGGAGTCATTTTTACGCCCTTCATACTTGAAATACATCTATTCCAACATGTGGTGTGAAATCCATCTTCAGGCTAATGCAAGTATCTACATGTTGCTCTCTAAATGTTGCTGAGGTGGGTCTGTTTGCATCACTTTTGGAGTAGATCAAGCCAGTATGACACCCTAGAAAATTAAACATTCATCTGACCTGCCTTTGTGTGTCGTTTTAGGTGAGCTGAACTGCACGCGCTATGTACTTAGGAAATGACAACTGGAGACTAAATTGAATCACCTCAGGGGCATTTTAAATGGCATCAAACCTCCATTCTAGGGGACCCGAACACCCTTGTTTGTTTGTTTGTTCTTTTGTTGGAATCAGTCTTTCCCTGTTCCACTTGTATGGAAACTTTCTACAAACTTGGCATTAACCTTAATCCAATTTTACATTAGACGTCAGCAAGAATTATTCAATGAGGAGAATCATGGATAATCGAATACAAATTTTGCTATAGTAGATTCCCAAGGCCTCTTCAAGTTATATAAGCACATTCACATCATTAAAATTATGATCTTACCCAGCTACTTTCTTTCCTTTACTGGGGACTTTAACTTGCCTATCTAATTCCAGGAGACATAATAAACAATGTCCACAACTGAAAAGATAACAAATCTCATCATAAATAAATAAACTTTTGGGAGGAAAGACATTCCCCTGTTTTCATTTTAGAGAGAGGAGAAAAGGACAGAGAACAATTAATGAGCAGTGACACTTAGGAGATTTCCAGTTAGCCAGAAACTCAATTGGGTCCCTGAAACCTGTTTTCCTGCCTCAGCCACCAGCCCATGTACTTCCTCAGACCTCTTCTCAGTTTCTCAACAATAACAACAATTAGAAAAAGCACAGAAATCACTTAATTAATCTCCATAGAATTTTTTGTTGTTCAGTAGGATGTGGGAGAGAAGAAATGAGAAAAGAGCAAGCAGAAGTAAAGGAAGACAAAACACAGTAACAGAGTTTCAGGCAGTGGTCTAAGCTCTGGGGAAGAGAGGTTAAGTCACTGCTTGGCATAATTTGCAGTAACTTGAGGTGAAAAATTCTTCAGGCAAAGTGAATATCCATGAATCTGACCTCCTTTGCTTTCGGGATAGACAGACTTCTATTTAGGGATAATCTCCTGCAAAAATGTGGTTCTTATCACAGTGAAGAGCAAAAAGAAAAAAAAAAATGGCGTCAGGGGACTTAAAATAGTTTCTGTAACATGAAATTGGTGTCTTCCATTCTCATCATCAGTGCTGAGCTCCACTTCCAGAGAAAGGATGAGTGCAGCAGCTCCCACATGTACTTGTTCTGAAGCTGTACTAGGTCATCTGCTGCTCTCACCTACAGATGTATTTTGCAGTGGCAGCCAAATAAAGGTCATTTGTCAGAGCACAGTGAGAGTGGGGTGAGTACTGGGCCTTGATTACTACTGTACTACAAATAAAGAATATTAATAAGCTAAATTACATTTGGAATCCTTTTACTGTAGCTTTGCAAGAAGGAAAGAAAAGCCGACTAGATTATGAAGGCATTTCACTAATGGTTAATGAATATTTATTACTTTTGCAGAAGAAGAAGACTATGTCAGGGTGCTGCATAGCCCTCTGTATAAATGGGTTATCCTCACATTTTTCTTCTGATCAACTGCCTTCATCAAGGTCTGAAGGAAGCAGTCTTTTCCTTTCAGGCTGCACAGATAATACACATTCTGTTTGGAAAGTCCTGGGAGAAAGCACAGCATTTCCACACAACTGTGATAAAGATGGTGGAAAATCCCAAAGGTTCCAGTCTGTGTTTGGACCATTAGAGACTGAGGGCACTGGGAGGGAAACATTCCTAGTGTTTCATTAGATCTAGAGATAAGTGGGGGCTGTGCTGGTTTCGGCTGATGTGGAGTTAATTTTCTTCACAGCAGCCAGTGTGGGGCTGTGGTTTGGATTTGTGCTGAAGTGGTGCTGATAATGCGGTGGTGTTTTCATTATTCCTGGGCAGAGCTTACACAGAGTCATGGCCTTTCCTGCTCCTCAGCCCATTCCACCAGCGAGGGGGTTGGGGTACATTAAGTGATGGGAGGGGACACAGCTGGAACAGCTGACCCCAACTGATCCCAGGAATATCCCAGACCATACAGGGTCATATGCAGTTCATAAATCTTGGGAGAAAAGAAAGAAAGGGGTGGGGAGCAAGAGGGGAGGGGGGCATTTGTACGGATGGCCTTTGCCTTCCCAAGTCCCTGCTACATTTCATGGAGCCCTGTTTTCCTGGGGATGCCCATGGGAAATGGGCAATGAATTCCTTGTTTTGCTTTGCTTGTGCACAGCTTTTGCTTTTCCTATTAAACTCTGTACCTCAAACCATGGGTTTTCTCACTTTTACCCTTGAAATTCTCTCTCCCACCTCACTGTTGAAGGATTGGGGGAACAGCTTTGTGGGGCTGAACTGGCTGGGGTTAAACCATGACAGGGCAAATAGGTCCTTTGCCATAGGCACCTTCAGGAATAATCCAAAAGCTTGTCATATGAGCACATCTCTCCAGAATTCTCTCTTATAAATATTTTAGCTGAACAGGAAGAGTTGCTGACCCTTGATATCTTTTCATGGAATTAATAAACTGTCAAAAGGCTTTTTTTCCCCCTTTCAGTAGGAATTAGGTTTCCAACTTTCAGTGACTCAATCCTTCCAAAGAGCAGTCTTTTCTTACTGTCTCTGGATTGTCTCCTTGCATTCAATGTAAGATCTGATGATTTTGTGGAGGGGGAAAGTAAGAAAAACACCAAGAAAAAGAAAGGGCTGCAGTGGTGAAAGAAGCACTTTCAAAGTTCCATTTTCAGATTCAGAAGGAACCAGCTTGGAGTCAGATGCTTTGCTTTAATTTTCCATGTCCTAAGTGGAAGGTAAATACAGCCCATAATATTTTTGTTCATGCTTGTGTACTCATTAATGTGCCTTTGTGTTAAAGGCAGAAGGAATGCAAGACTGGCAGAAGACCCTTTTAGTTATTGATCACATATTTTTTAATCTTTCCCTTTTTTAAGACTTCATAAAAGGTTAGTGTTCTTTTCCCAGTTTACTTTAAATTTGTCTGTAGAAAAGGTTGATTTTTTTTTCCCTGCTTGGTATTCCCAGGGACAGATTGAGATTTCCTTAATTAAAATACTAAGGAAAAGAAACAGAATTACATTTCTTGTGTTTTAACTTTAATAAACACCAGTTTATTAGATACTTCAAAACAACCCCTCTTTGGTGTCTATTTCAACATTTTACTTTTCTGCATAACTGTATGGGGAGTTTGTGTCTAAACAACAGCAATTTCCCTTCACACGGAACCTTTCGTATAAATGAGATCTCTCAACATTACATACCCAACTGGTGAAAAAAGCCCAAAGAACTTAAATCCCTGTAGTGAATAGGTGAAGTGATCAGTGGAATACCATATAAAGAAGAAAATGTGGATCTGCAGTACGCACAGCTTCGAGGGAAGGTTGAAAGTTCTCTCCAGCAGAAGTGATGTTGCAGAAACACAATTTGGCATCAGTGTTTTCCACAGGAAAGCCCATCTGAGCACCTACTTCTCTTGTGTGGGATAGTCAGAATGGACATCCAAACTGTCCAGGGACTGAATGTAACCAGTTCCCACTCTGATGGTGCATCTGTGAGTTTTGGGGATCTACAGTTTTGGCCCTGACACCTACTATGTAATAATTATGCATCCATACTTCCTGATTTTTCTACAAAGAGATACTTACATGACCAGGTAAGTGCTGGCTGCAAAAAACCCTGTGACAGCTCAGATCTCAACAAAAGAGATTTTAAGGATTATACCTTTACCATATAGTTAGATGGTTTTTAATACACTTAAAGGACTATTACTTACATGTCTGCTTAGGTTGTGCTGTACATAACAGCATCCAACTCCTAGTGTTCGATTACACATTTACCCTGTCAGACCCACTTTCAAAGATTTACTCAGGCTGAGGGTTTGCATTCTGCACTCTGAGATCCCTGGACATGTTATATGGACACAGAACCAAGTATCAGTTCCAGAACACTCCAGGGTGTATATTTTTAAGAGAAAGAGGTCTTATGTAAAAATCAGATGTTTCTGCAGTTTGGAAACTTTCCTACTGGCCCACTTATATCTGTGACCTCCTCAGTTTTTGTTAACACTGTAAGAAACTCTTGAGTTTTTAATTAAAAGTTTTTATGATACTGTATCAAGTTCCATTATCCTCTACTTCTTGCCTTCATCCTTCCTTCCCAAAACCACCAAACAAATGCTCTCTTCCCATGACAGCTGGATATTGAGGGCATTTGTTGAGAGTACGTCTAAAGCCTCTCTGTAGTCCATGGAACTTTAGCACATGTTTTAACTGCTGTACTAAATTGCATTGTATGGATCTGATCCAAAGCCTATTGATGTCAAAGGAAGAAAAGCTCCCATTGACTTCAGTTGGATTTCGATTGGGCTTTTTTTAAGGGAAAATGATTATGCACTTTTACTTTTAAACATTTATGATGAAAAGCGTCAGCAAATAAAAATTTGTGAATAGACTCCCACAAAACAAAAGTGTCAGGAGCTGAAATGCTGGGGTAGATGGGCTTTCAAGATCTGTCACTCCACCAGCATTGTACAGTTTAAAGGCACTGCATGCACTCGGTTTTCTGAGAGGGTGTGTGGACAAGAAACTGTTCTCATTCATTACTTTTTTAGCCAGAGAGATTTGATCTTGGAGCCAGAGCATGACTGGGATCTTTTGCACAATGTTTTGTGTTCATCATTCATTGCACTGATACAATCCTTGTAAACTTTCTGAAAGAAGATTTTATGCCTTTAATGTACTGTGCATATCTGTTTAAAACCAAGAATTTCCTAGTTAAGATTCCACCACATTTGAAGTTTAAAATAACATACATGCTAATAATGTATCTTTCTCATATACAGATTTAGGTTTCTAATATAATTAAATAAATTTAAAGGAGTTTTAAGATAGAGATCCTTATATGCATGAATGCATTAATAGCATAGAACTGTAATGGTATGAAGTTCTGTCAGAAGAGAGTTAGTTTAGATATTAGGCAAAGGCTATTCACCCAGAGAGTGGCTGGGCACTGGACCAGGTTCCCCAGGGAAGAGGTCACAGCACCAAGTGTGACAGAGTTCAAGAAGTGTTTGGACAACACCCTCAGGCACATGGTGTAACCCCTGGGTGTGCTGCACAGGGCCAAGAGTTAGACTCAATGATCCTTGTGGGTCCCTTCCAATTCAGGACATTCTATGGTTCCGTTTTTCCAAATCAGAAGGAGATAAGGCTGGCCAGTAGAAAAATTGGGAATGAAAGATTCTTATCTTGAGCTTCATGCCCCAACTCCCTGAGAACATTGCTTCCTTTCTGTATTTAGCACACTAACACCTGTCTTCTTCTTGTCTGATTTTAAATAGAACTGAAATGCCCAATTTTGGAGTGTAATTCGTTACAGTTGTTCCTGTGGGCAGCTCATAGGTCCCTGGTTATCTTTCTCCTCCAAGCATGGATATGATTGCACTCTGGGGCTTCAGCTAAGCACTGAAAAACACACAGGATGGTTATGGAGCAAAGTATTTGCTGTACGTACTTTTAGGATAAGAATGCCTATAAGTAAAAAAAGGATCACCTGCACCATTACCAACAAATCGAGCAAAAAGAGTCTGGGGAAGGACAAAACCCATAGGCTGGGAAGCCAATTTCACTGATGAAAAACATCTATAGCTGTGGAGCTAGTGAGAATTTTTCTAAACATTGGCAGAAATTTTCTTTTCCAATTGCACCAGATAAACAATTTTGACTTGTATTTCCATTGAAAGAAACATCTTCAAACACCTAAGCTGTGCACTAGCTGTTATCTCACAAAAAAGCCTAGACTCGTGAAGAGTTTATTACCTATGATTTTTGGAATATTATCTTTGGCTTAGTTTTATTTGTTTTCTTTTGGAAACTTTTTTTTGAGAACAATTTTAGCACAACTCTGCTGAATTTTAGGAAGTTAAAGATGATACAGGGTAGTCTTATTTCTATAGAGTAGAAATATTAAAGTGGTTGCATCTTACTGATAAATGTATTAATTCAATTCCTATGCAACCTGCTCGTTCAATAGAGAGTATTAGAACTGTGTGTACACAGGCTCTGTGAGAATTTGTCAAAGTGATGACATTTATAGCCACAACTATTGCAGACAAAGTTGAAAGAAATGAATAATGCTTGAAAAAAATATTTAAGTCTTTTAAGTACTTTTACATACCTAAAGATTGGAAAAGCATGTTGATCAGAATTAAGATTTCTAGAGAATTTTTGATATTCAGCTGCATTTAGTAGTTGAGGATATATGAACTACTATACTGTCCTCATCTGCTCATCATTTTAATGCTATTTTTTTTCAAATTTATTTAATCTAACTTCATTTTGGTATTCTTTCCTCTAATTGTCTGTGCCATGTTATTTAATTTATCATTCCTTAAATTAGTCAAAGGAGCTGTTTCTGTCTAAATACACACACATATATGGATCACCTCCCACCCTAAAACACAAAGTAAATTTTTAAATTCACTACAACACAAAATGTTATTTTCACTACATATTATAAACCACTCCCTGGAATATAACATAATCTTGAATTCCCTTAAGCAGTTTCCAACATCCACATCAATCTTGTATCAGGGAAAATATGACAGAATCAATATTGTGATGATAAACTCTAAAAAATTGCTTTTGTCTCGATTCAGTAGAAATCACAAGTGGTCTGATTCAGCATGGGAACATTGGAACCAACTTCTTAAAATGAACAGTCTGTTACAAAATAAAACTAAGATTGTGTTAGGTAGAAGTGAGTTTATTTCATTCTTTGTTATTAACCAAGCTTTTTATTCTCTTGCCCTTACACAGTCTCCCTTACTGGATTAAGATATCTTTCCTGATAAGTGGGTTAATTTGGGATTGTAATTGATATACTGCAGCTAATCTCTGTCATAACACAAAATATCCTAGCAATATTCCATATGGAATTCCTCTATATGGGCTTTAGTATGTGTTCTGACAAACACTGATATCCAGTGTGGCTAAAAGTGTGTGGTTCTCCTCTCTAAAACTAATGAAAACCACTCAGTTTGCAATATGGAGATATGGCTCTTCCATTACTGATCTACTGGAAAATTGTTACTGACCAAGATTACCTGTTATCCATACAAAAAAAGAGAGAAAATAAATAGCAGCTTCAGGAATTTCTCCAGCTTCGTTGCCCTTCTCTGGAGAGGCTCCAGCCCCTCAATGTCTCCCTTGTCATGAGGGGCCCAAAAGTGACCCCAGGATTGAGGTACAGCACAGCAGCTCACAGTGCTATCACACATCAAATGGTGGCAATGCAGATGGATTATCCAGAACAGATTAAAGGCAGAAGATGTCTTTTGTGCTTGGATATTTATCAATTTATTTAGAGGTTGAAACCCCTCTAAATGTAAAATGTTTCCATCCTACCATGGAATCAATCAAAAATTTTGGTTGCAAAAGTGAAAATGCAGTATCCACAGCTCAATGTAAGGAAAGGCAAAGCTGAGAAGTGATATTGCTGAGCACATCTCCCTGTGCTGGTGTCTCCAGATGGCTCTCTCAGACGATACTGAAGTGGCTTTGATTCCCAGCTCTGTGCTGAGCTGTCAGGCCAAAGACAATGTGCAGAATTAGGGCTGTTCTAACGATCCAGTCACTTGCACATGCAGGGGAACCTGGGCCTTTTGAACACTGTGTTGTCCACATGCTCTTAAAAGTGTCAGTCAGAGACATAGGTCTAGCCAGACTACACACTGCCTGACAGCACAAGCCTGATTTGGGGAAAAATAAATCCACAGAGCAAACAGATAGGGTAGAATTAATCTCTTTTACTTCTAGCTTTCAAAAAGTGATCTGTCTAGTGTAAACTAGTCCTCTAATTGCCTTCTAAAGTTAATGGAGAGAGAAAACATATTGACATTTCCTATGTGACTCAGGATACATTATGCAATATGAGCTTGTTGAAAATGCTAGTTCAGGTATTTTCTGTTCAAATGACATTAGGTTATCTCCATTCAAACAGAGATGATATGTAGCAAAGCCTTCTGTTTATTCTCTGAATGATTTACAAGACTTGATTTGTGCTGTTCCTGTTTTGCTTCTAAGTTATTTAAGGTGAATTAATCTTCCCTGATTTAAATGCCTCATACCTCCAACTGAACTAGAAGCTCAGATTTCATTTAATATTCACACACAAATCTGCATTTTTGGAACACGTTTATATGGCTTGCTACAAAACATGTTTTAGGATTAAAATAAAATTCTGAAAACCAGCAGTTTCTCCTCACTCATTAGAAATGAGAATAAATGTATAGCTCAGGTCAATTTAAGTGTCTGAAATCAGATGAGATTAAACCCTCCCTTTAAGTTTACACTTTGCCGTGGTCTAACCATTGCACTTCATGAGCTGCTGACTTGGCTCAGAACTTGTGTGACCAGCAGTTGAAAAGAAGGGAAAATGAAAACGTCACCTAATCCACTAAAGGATGACAGAAGGAAATGATATTACTTGCTTTTTAATAAAGAGTGACATTACATGCTGACTCTTACCAGCTCTTTTTTAGGAATCAGTACAGCATAATTTTTTCCTCTTTTCTTTCATATCACAGTTAACCTATGTGCAAATAGGGAATAATCTAAAACTCTACAGAGACCTTGTGGTTATTTCACTGCTTGCATAGTCATGACAGCTCGTGCGCTGGGACTTGTGTATTAGCAAGGTTAAGACAGCCTTTTCTTCCAAGGGTAAATGTGGATGCCAGCAGCATGGAATCTCAGAAGATTCAAAAGAAGTCTGCTATGATGACAAAATGAAGGCACCTTGGACTAATATATTCCAGACCATTAACACTGTTTAGAGACCTGAGGAAATGACTTCATTGTGCTGATCTTAGATGGGCTGGTGGAGCTACAAATCTTGGAAAGGGTAGAGAAGGCTTGAGAACAGGATTAAAATGTGAATAGGGAGTATTTAATCTACAATTCTGAGTTAAGCTTACTATGAAATGTAAATGGACATGAGAAAATCCTTCTAGAGGTACAAAAAATATTTTCCCATACCTAAGAAGTTGCTTAAATTAGAATCATAGAATATCAAGAGTTGGAAGGGATCCACATGGATCAGGGAAGTCCAGCTCCTGGCCCTGCACAGGACATGCCCCAAATTAGACTAGATTAATAGATTAATTGACAGTAGAAGGATCCTAGATAATTAATTGTGATGTTAAACTTCTGGAAGGATGTATGACAATTCAGTAACACCCATGTTTTTGATGAAGATATATGAGAAGGTTTTATCAGTAATTCTTGAAAACCTCCCTTGCTAAACAGACACAATCCAATGGAAATTCATGTTCTGGCACGGGGTTATTGACCTTCTGTAGCGGGTTGAGTTTT
>WEKY01064492.1:0-10664 GCA_013390045.1 Picathartes gymnocephalus
AGACTTTTGCACAAGAACACAGTCCTTTTGTCGTTTCAATATCACGAGTGAACTCCCGCCTGGAAAAGGATATCTGTTCGCAGTGACAGTCCCTTCCTTGACAAGCAGCTCTCCCTGCAACTGCTTCAAGGACTCATCTTTATTTATTGGGGTATATTTTTAAGGATGAGCTGTTCTGGTAGGAAAGCAAAAGGTCTTCTCTCTCTCTGGAAGCAAGATTTGCCGCTATCCCTGGAGCAAGGGGTTTCCTCTATTATGCTACCCTTAGGTAAGGGTTGTAGAATCTCCCTTTTATTACCTTCTCTGAGGCTGGGTTGTCAAGTTTCCCGCTATTATTCTTCCTTGAGGTAAGGGTTCTCTTCTCTGTGGTCAGGTTCCCCACTACCACAGTCATTTTAACTTCTGTTTGCTTCAACATGAGTGCCTTTGCTTAAGTTACAGTTAGAACATTTATCTCAGCAATTTGTATGAGGAGTTACAGGGAATGTTAGGCCATTACCATGGCTTTATAAGAAGAATTTCAGCTTGAAGCATCTCCTCTTCCTTCCCTCTGGACTCTTAGTCCCTTTCCACTGACCTCGGTGCCTCAGTGCTGGTTCTTTCTGTGTCCTCACTCTTTCTGAGCATTTCTGAGCATTTGTGCATTCTGAGTCCACTTGGGAACTTAAAGAATTGTATCTGGTTTCATTTGTGCTCTTAAAGAGTTAATCTGAGTCCATTTGTGCACTCAAAGGGTTAATTTCTCTTCCAGGTGTTGTGGTTGGTCACGTGGCCTCTGCTGGGCAGCGGCCGAAAGCTGCTGCTTCCATTCCCACAGGGGGTGGCGGGGCCGCGGCTGTGGCAGGATTTCAGCAGCTAGGCTGAGAGTTAGCTGCGGCAGGAGTTTCAGCCATGCTCGGCCCCTGGAGTGGGCTGTCTTCAGCCCAGTTCTGCCTGGCCCCGCAGGCAGGGAGGTCTCCATTCAGGAGGTTTTGGGCCGGCCCAGTGCTGCCCTGGGGAGTGGGAAGTGCCTGGCCTGGGAGAACCCGGGCCAGCCTCGCGGAGCTGCACTCCCCCCCCAGAGGGAATGGAGGTGGGGGGGACCATAGCAGCCAAGCAGCCAGGAGCTGCAGCGGCACTGCCCCGAGAGAGGGGGGAGGCCCCAGCCCAGCCAGGCCTGGTTGGCCCCTGCTGGGCTGTGCAGGAGCTCTTGTTACCTTTTCAGAAGGTGGAAGTCAAAAGAGAGAAACTTACATTTTTCCTGTCTTTAAATGTGAATCACAGAGTGTTTCTTGTTTTCCTAAGTGGCTAGATAGAGTGTCCATCTCAGAACCAGCCACTAACTGGCTGTTTAGACTTGTAGGAAGCTGTACCCACAGGAAAGTCCCTGCAGGTGAAAGCTTAAAAGAAGCTATGCCTGCCAGAAATTGTAAAATCCCTGCAGGTAAAAAAGGTACTTCTTTCAAACCATGACAAATACTGTGTTTTATTCAGATGCATGTACCTTCTTCATCCCACATGCTTCTGTTCTTTCTGAGGGAGGCAAGGCCATGGGACAAAAAGTCTCAGACCTTATTTTCCATGATTAAACAAAGCGATACCTCACAGATCATTTCCAGTATGAATACGGTGTAGAGTTGTTTAAAAATTGACTTAATTCAGAAGCTGTTATGATGTCATCCGTAGGTGTACTTGTTTGTATAAACAGTACTTTTCTACATGCTCAATACAGAAGACATTTCTGGTACAATATTTCATGGTAACAACCATAAATTAATGGATTGTGTGATTAATGGAATATATGATGGTTCATTCATCACTAAACTTTTCCTGTTCTGTTCTACTCAGAGGTATGACTTGTGTTTATTCTGGATTTCTTCACAGTTCTCAGTGTAGTTTTTTTTTCTGTTAAGCAGGTTTCATGCTAAATATTTTAAATATTTGCATATATGTATGTGTGCGTATACACATACACACACACATATATATATATAAGTAAAATATAATAAAAAATATAAACTCCAATGGAGCCCACACCAGTGGTCCCAGATTATGCTAGATGCCAAATTATTTTCAGCAAGACACCCACTTTAAGAAATACCCAAGATATTTCAAAACCTCTGGTTCTTTGCTAGCTGGTATGGTTTCAAATTTTAATTTATAATTCAGTCCATAATTTTTCATATATTGAAAGTTTATTACACAGCTGACAATTTACCTTCTCTCTAGAATTATTCTTTTACTGTATGGAGACGTCACACAGTAGACCCCAGTCACATTACAAAAAAGGCAGTGTTGACATTTAGAGAGCCAGTGCAGCCAAACCAGGAACCTGGAGCTATCCTATGCAGACCATATTACTTATTTGTTTCACTACTCCCTGTATTTTTGCTAACATACTCTTTGTGTGGAAATATCTTATAAAGTAGTACAAACCAGGCAAACCTAGGTATTTGAGTGAGACTCAATTCAAATTTTCTTGACAACTGAGGGAAATTCGAAAATGAAATCTCTGAAGTGGTGAAAATTCAAAGAAAGCAGAAGAGGCAAACAACCTCCTGAAATCTATGACTGACAAGAGACCCAGTGAATATTTTTGCCATTAACAGGAAAACCCCTCTGACACCAGTAACATTAAAATTTCATTGTGATTTCTTTTTATCCCTGTCTAAACTAGTATCTTTTGCCCTTGTTCTTCATGTTTTCTAGTCAAGTTAAATGAGTTTGACATTGGAATATTTGTGTACAAAATACTGCTTTACAAAACTCTACCTTCTTTACATTCATGGTTTTGGGGATTACTTGTGTTCTTATTTAAATGAGATTCTCTGCAAGAGCCTTCTTCTACCATTTATAGATAAAAATATTTTTACATTTCAGATATGCAGAATATTAACTATTATCATGTTTATCTTTTATTGAAAAAATTTAGATTTTTATAAGTAAAATATATCTACGTCTATATAGTCTAGTAGCTGTATATGTCAGTGTTGTAGTATGCAGCACTAATAATGTTTTCAGGATTGTATTATGGCTTTACTGCATCAGTTTTGATTCTGACTATCTGAAGCTGTATTTTAGTCTGTGTTCATGGAATTTAGTGGAGTCATGCTAATTGTATCAGCTGAGAATTTTGCCAGATCACCATGCATCAGCCTAATGCAACACTCTATTAGCGATGTCTGTATTGTCAGAAATTAGACCAACGTACAATGTCTTTGTAAGATTTGCAACTACTGTGTTACAGGCAGGAAAACCAAGACATTTTTAGAGGGTCATTTAAGACCCATCTGTATGCTGTATGGTCTCACGAGCCTGGCAAAAAGGCTTTTCAACATAAGTTTCCACATTTAATTTATTTGCAGATTTCAGTGTTAAGACTGCCACAATGTGGAACGGTCAAATAACACCAACTGCAAAAGCAATTCTAGTTGAGCTTATGGGGATTTGTTTGCCAGAATTCAGATCTCTGTTAAACAATGCAGCCCTTGCCAAGCAAAATGCCTATGTTTGCATCACAATTCATACAGAATTATTAGCAGTGATTCATATCTCTGACTACTCAGATTTAGTTTGCAACTGTTAACAGCTAATTTGTGGAAAATAAATATCAATTTACTTCCCGCGTTTTGGAACAAATCTAGTTCTAAAAATGGTTTCCAATTGGCTGAAGACCATGGGCCTTGATTTTGAATTAATACCAACAGTATATCCTAATTTCTCATTTGATGCAAATATTCCTGGATATTCACCTCTAAAACATTCCCAAGCTCTAATTGGATCTTAGACTTCTAAGAGTTCTCTCTTTCTTGTTTTTTTTTTATCTTCTTTAATCCCAGTAATCAATTTCCTGTGACCACCTTAATTTTTTTCCTATTTGTTCAGTCCTTATTGCACATTTCTAAACGTTTCCTTCACTTTGATTTCCCTGGGCATTAAGATGTGGCTTTGCTAGCCGTACTAACTGTAGGACCCTTCAGACATTTGAAGTCTGCTATGCTGAAGGGCGTTCTCTCTCTCTCTACTATTACATGGTATGGTATGTGATAATCTATCTAAGATGAGATGACATTATAATGGAATGTGAAACAGAAAAGACAGATTTCAAGTTAATGATAGGTTTGGTTTAGACAAATGTGATCAAAACAGAAAAAGAGAAGTGGGAAAACACTTACTTTGAATTCAGAGGTAATGAACAGTTTAAACAACTAATAAAGGTATTGGGAAGAAACACAATTTGGAGCAATTTTGAAGAATAAGGGGAAAAAAGCCCCACTTCACCATTATAAATAATTATGGGTATACATCTGGCAAGACAGTAGGAAGGCGGAGGCAGATAATAATGTGTTTACTTTGGTAATGATGCATTACATACATTACGGGAAAAAAAAAATCCATACTTAATGCAGCCAATCCACTTATTGATTTTTCTTAATGGTAAAAGCACTGCTCCAAAACCAAAACCAGATATTCTTTTTTATATTTTCCCTCACTTATGAGCCCCATCTCCACGGTCCCCTTGATTAAGAGCAGTAGACAGAGATAATAGAGTAATATATATCAAATCTCACACCTACTGGACCAGGTTTGGGTTTCATATAAAAGTTGCCTGGGTCGCTGTTGCTATTGAAAACAAAATGTATGAATAGCAAAAGATGACAATATTAAGTATTACTTTTGCTTGGCAAATTGGTTAATTTTATTTTGCTTCATTTATATCCTTTCATTATACTTTTTAAGTACATATAGCATCTACCCATGTGACTGCAAATCTAGGTGAACTTCACTGACATGGTTTCAAAGTCTTAGCACTCCTCATCTTGACTCATCCATTTATATTTAATATGACCAGATTTTGAACAACCTTGCAAAATACAGATTAACCAAAATTTCATCTTCTATGTTGCCATATCCTGTTTTAAGCAACTAGGAAGGTGTCTGGCACACCGGATCAAATCCAGGTCTACAGCAAACTAAAGTTTTGATCTTGAGTCTTTTTTTACCGTGACAAGAACAAAGCTACTGAATAGAAATATTAAAAAGAGTCACACTAAGTTAAAAGTCACTTGTATGATTGATCTGATACATTGGTAAAATCAAAGCATTTGTAAAAAGGATTTTATTATCTTCATTCCTACTCACTTCAAGTCCCATTTTCTGAGTGCAGAGAGAATAAAGGAGCCCTATATTGCGTGATTATTCCATGAAAGGACTAAATTCATCCTTTCACAGACTTTTGGGTTTGTGCAAGACGACATAGATCGGATCAACTAGAGAGAGTAGGCGTTCCAGCATCTTCATTTACAAACAGAAAAGTGAGTGCATACAGAAGCAGTAGAAAACATGGAGATGCCAAACCAGCTGTCTGAACTGGTCAATAGGGTTATGTAAAAGAGAGCAGTAAGCAGACCTGCCCTTGAAGTGCAAGAAAAAACATTAATGGTGAGGACAGTCATAAGCAGTCAAACTGATGACGGCAAGTGGAGGCAGAAAGTTCTGGCAATGCAGGAAAGATGGAGTAAGGAAAAAATGTCGAAAACCTGAATACCAATTGAAAAGGTGAAGAGGAAAAAGAGGGTAAAAAAAGGGGTAACTAAATCCAAAAAAAGGCAACAAAATTTGGCAACAAAAACTCTGTCTTGTGAACAGCAAATAGAAGTTTGGTATGGGAAAAAAACCCACAAATAGAATGGCAAGGAAGATGGTCCTTAAGCATTTTACTTTACCTGTTTTCATCTAGGACAGCACCTCATATGTTCTTTCAAAAAATGTTTTAATTTTCTGCTTGTAACCTAAATAAGTTTAATATTTAGAAATTATACTGCTTCTGTAACCAGACAAATATGAGGCACTATAGGAATGTGGAGATCTCTCAGTGGATTTTAACTCCAAGAATTTTTAGACTGATTTAGAAAACCAGACTGTTTTAAAAGTGCAATTTATGTTTTCTCCAATTTTTACTTACATGAGAGGTGTGCAACAAAACCAAACAAAAATCCCACCACCAAATAGCAGGAAAAATGGCTTGCCTTGATCACCCACATCTCAGTTTGGTAACCCTGCCTGTCTCTTAGCTTTAGCCTTTGAAGAAATCATAGAGGAAGGAAACAAATGTTTCAGCAAGGCCAACAAGATTACTTGTTTCTTTCATCTCCATCCTAGTTTCAATGGAAATAGTGATATAGATTTCAAGCCTTTTCAGCTGTGCTCATCATTCACTTAAACATCAAATTCAGCCACTAAATTTCGTATTCAACACCCCTGCAAATCTACCCTGGTGTGCAGGTGTAAAACCTGAAGAATTAAGCACTTTAGACTTGAAAATATTGAGGGTGAGGATTGAGCTGCCTTCTTATCTGGTGTAGTTCTGATCAAATTTCTCTGAACAAAATAAATTTAGGACAATCCTAGGATAGTCACACATTCTAAAATAAACTGAATTTTGTATATCCTTGTACAATTGTTGTATAAAGAAAACTAGAAGACTTTTCATATCACAAGCTGTAGTTTCATCAACCTGCAAAACTATTGTTTTATATGTTCCTGCAATATGACTCAAACTCTTTTCCTGACTTATTAATGATTGAGGATATTTTATTGAACACATAAGAAAATATTTCTCTGCCTTATAATCTGTTCATTTTCACTGTCATTAAAATGAAAAGATGGGGTATCTCCATTGCAATACAACAGCTCTGCTAGGAAGAAGCAAAAATATATTGCAGAAGAATAAAAAGGAAAAACACTTTGCAATATTTTTTTTAATTATACCTATACAAATTTAAACAGTTTAGGATGTTAGGTTAATAAAGAAAGGAAACATAAAAGAAGGAAGAGTTAACATCTGAGGATTAAATAGTGAGAATAATAAGGAAATTAAATCATTACTTTAAAATCTAAAGATTGTTTGCATTTTAAATATTGAAAGGAGCTACCATTATTTAACAATTAATATTAGATTATGTTTTCATTAATCTTTATTTGGAACTTTCCCAGATTTAAAAAGTACTTCTAGTCTAGACAGAGATCATTCTTCAAAGATGGAATGCTGTCCTTAACCGATTGCATTACCCAGGCAAACATGGATAGAGAACTTAAATAAAAAAAATTTTATCATTCTCACATCTTCCACATCTATAAATACCCACAAATCTTTGATTCTACATTTTCTTCAATCCATCTTTAAACTGTAGGCATTCAAACACAGCTGATACTTTTATTTTGAAATACACACTGGAAATACGTGTGTTGATATTTGTTCTCCTGCAAAAGCATTTTTGTTGAATGAAAGAAATTCCTTAGGTGGATTTTTGCAATTTCTTTAAAATAGCCTATAAGAATGTCATTTGCCTTCTGCTTCCCTCCTCTCTCATACTCTTCCTTAAAATGACATTGTGGATATTGAAGTTAATCAACTCCTACAGGCAATGAAACTATAAAGAATAAACAGATTACATGTGATTAAAAAAGCAGGCTAAATTATAAAAATATTAAGCACTCATACCCACCTACTTATATTAATAATATTGAAATACTGAAAAAAAGCATTGAAAACACATAAAGTCATATATACTTAAATATAGGGAAACATTATTGGTCACCACTGGGCCTCTCAGGTTAACATAATTTTAAATACACAATTTTGATAACATAAAACTAAAAAAAATCCACTTTTTTCTTCTATTTTAATACAAGCATGGTTTTTTTCAGAATGTGACTTTTCTGCAAAAATAACCAAGACGCAAATCAAATGAGGAAGAAAGGTGAAAAATCTAGGCATCAAGAACAATAATATAACCATCCCACTCACACTTATGATTCCTATAAAAGCAAAAAAAATCAAATTAGCTTAGCTACATATGCCATATATATTTTGTTAAGTAACAATGCCTTGATGAAAGCAAAAAATTTGAGAAAGTGTTAAAGGGATCTGCTATTGCTGCTATATACATTGAGTTTCTGTTAGAATACTATCTTTTTTTTTTCCCTTTTTTATCTTATTATATGCTATTTAAAGGAAAAACAATTAATTTGGAAAATATAAATTTTAATACCTTTCTTAGCACTCCACTGCCTTTTCACTGTTTTTTATATATATATACATATATTATTGTTATCATCATCACTATTGTTGTTGTTGTTATTTAAGTGCATTTCCCCTTGCAGAGCAGTTTGCATTTGCAGGAACTCTGCAAGTTTGAATTGTGGCTTGTTTTATATATGGAGAAATACAAAACTAGTGTTATTATTTCCACAAAAGAAATAACCAGCTTTACTACTGTCCAGCATCCATTGCATGAAACTTGCTATCACTGATAAAAACTAAAACCCTCTGTCATCTTTCATATGGAGTTTGGCTTTGATATTTTGGCTGGTGGTGCTGAATTACTACTCCTGCTGGACAGCCAGCTGAGGGAAAGGAAAAGTTAAATTTATCTAAAGAGATTGGTATTTCTACTTCCTCCTGGACCTCTATGCAGCTGGAACCCAAGGATGATTTAGCATCTGCTCTGACAGCAATTGTTATTCTGTCTTATCCCTTACATCTTTTAGTGTCGCTGTAAAACCCTACCCAAGTGACCTTACATTGTTTCAGAGGACGTCGAGCACTAATTTTTGACACAAAGTCTGCCAGTGCGTGGAGAAGCAGAGAGGAGAGGAGGAACGAGCCCCCGCGATGGCTGCAGAAACTCCCTGCAGTCATTCCGCCCCTGCCACAGAGAAGTGGAGCTGAAGCACATTCTTGTATCTCGGGAAACAGTTCCCTCTCCTTCTCCCTGTACTGTTAACTGGGGAGACCAGCCTTCATTTGTAATGACACTTTTCACACTACACGGCAGGGTCTGCCGTGCATGTACAGCCTGGTGCAGCACCATACAGTGGCAGAAGTGAAGTGCTGCAGCCCAATGAAATGCTTTAAAATCTATAAAAAAACGCTGGCAAAGAAAACAGACAACATGAGAACGCTGGAGAATTCCAAAGCTGAATTTTTTATTAATAGAAGACAAAAAGTCTCCTATTTGATAAAAATAGAGCTGTATTTGTGATTTCAGTTGTGAAAGGTGGATGTAAGGATGTACTCTAAAAATGTTGAATATAGAAAGTTTTCTACCAAGTCAAATGTTTTCATGAGAATGCATTCAGGTCTTTTTGAAGATCCATATGTACACAAGCTATGCTTTAATTCCATTTTTGGGGACAGACACTCATTAATTTTGTATTTCCTGTAATAGATCTATACTTAGGTTGCTATTGCTGCAGTAAAAATCTTAGTTTAAAAGATAATAATTAAAAATGTAAAGTTATCTGAAGCACTAAGACAGTAAAAATGAAATATTATGTACTTTAACTGTTAATCAGCAGAGTTTAGCAAAGGAAAAATTGTGTGCAGGTAAACTACCAGTCGGGTTATTATGGCAGCTATCAAAATCCTACACAAGTACCTGAAAATGGATTAGCATAGATCCCACATTTTTTCTTTAGATACAAAATACTGATTCACTGAAGATCTTGAGAGAAGTTCATTGAATAAATCGTAGAGAGAAATTCAGATCAGTCAATGAAGTGTTTCTCATTCTCTTGTGTGCCTGTATATATATGTGCACGTAACATGCAAAACTCTGAAACATTCTTTTTGCATCCTGCACATTGCTCTAACGCCAAAGAAAAGCTAATGTGAAGAAGTAGCACAGTGCCCCTGGAAAATACCTTAAAAAATTTACACACTTTTCTACCAAGACATATGATGAGGAAGAATCAGTGAAATGCTAATAGAAAAGAGATAATTTCCTCATAAGAGGACAAAGTAGAGCATTAAAGGGACCCAAATTATATCTTCAGGGTAAAAGATCTGCTGGCTGCAGTTAAGCAAATTTGATTGAAAGCAGTTAAAATTCCCAAGTGTAGAAATATTAGACTGCTTGTACTGACAGAAATTATATTTCATTTTGATGATTTAATTCTTGAAATATATAGCAGAAATGCAGAACAAACAAAAAGGGTTGAAGCCAACTCCAGGCAGGCACTCAGCTAGCAAGTCATTGACTTCCAATAATTCTTGGCACATTCTTCACATTTCAAAAGATAAGCAAATACTGACAGTTCTAAAAACTGTACACCACAATCCTGAATATGAGCTGAACTACAGTGTGTGAAAATATAGCATTCCTGTAGATATGCAATGGCTAGTAAAAGAATATTCTGTATGCTCTAAAACACAAAACCAACACGGTAACTTGATTCATCCAATGATATTTAAAGTGCTAGAATTAGCAGGACTTACAAGCCTATTACTCTTTTTCTCCCCCTCTTCACAGGATCTCTTGTGCTCCTGCATTGTCACTCAAGCAATGATGCTTAAAAGTTTTCCTGATCAATTAAATCAGGTTACGCATTGGTCTTTAACACAAATAAAGGAAAGCCATCGAAGTACCACCTCTATATATGCCCCATACTCCTTAAAAAGAAGGAAATTTCATGGTGTGTCAATATCACAGTGTTCTGGTTGCGACCTTCGTACTATCGGCTATTTTTGCCATTGCAGAATGATGGTGAATTCTATTGAATTCACAGCCACCATTAGCTGCATCAGCAGCTTGATGCCATGGAGACACTTTTCAGCTTCTGTTGTAGAATTTCCATTTAGACTCCTGGCTGTGCTAATAAAACAAGCTAAAATATGATTG
>WEKY01064496.1:0-10383 GCA_013390045.1 Picathartes gymnocephalus
TCTTTCCCCCTCCCCCCTCCCCTCCCCTCCCCAACTCTCATTTTGGAAATCACAGAAAACAGAACCTTATATTTTGCAAGTTACCTACTAGACAAAACTATTTCCCAAAACATAAACTCTTCCCCTCCCACCCTCATATCATAGTCCCAGTTCAAAACACATTTTCTCTTTCAGCACCTTGCTTATATAGGACAAATGAACTCTTCCCTGGTCCTAGATTTTCTTGGGAGATCCTCTTTATCCATACCTCAGTTTTCGCTGTCCCTTAGGACTTCTACAAAACTTGTGTGGTTTTAAGTCCTTTAAGTCTCTGGCAAGAGTAAATGTACCTACATCATATCTCCATACAAACTTGGGGTTTAATAGCTGTTGCAAATTATCTCTTTTTTCTGGTTTTGTAGTCCTATAACATTAGTTAAGAAAGAAAACTGCAATGATTCTTAAAGCATACTAGAAGTCTTATGTAAAAATTGACCCTAGTAGTCATTCTAGGATAATTTTCACCCATCCTAGATATCTGAGTAGTTCAGTCAGCAGCCCTTAAAGGGTGGAGACCTCTTAAGAAAAACAAATTTATGATAGATCAACCATTTAGTAAGGATTAGTATTTGTTACCCACCTACAAATTGTGTAAGCACATAATTTCTCTGTTAAAAGGCAGCCAGATCAATTAATGGAAATAAACCTTTGGTCAGCTTTTCACCTTGCCATATTAATTATTTCTTAATCACATGCTAGTGGCTCTCAAATTCACCTGAACATTTCTATTTAGTTTCCCACATATAAATTTAATATTGATCGTATACTCAGGATTGTGTTGTCATAAAAACCCTCTGGCATTCTCCTTCTCTTTGTGACCTTAGGGATGTCAAGTTCTCCATTTTCAGAGTTACATAACTAGAGACCTTACCAGTTTATGTAAGAGCTAGGAATTATGTTCCATGAAACATCTAATAGTGGACCAAACTTCCAAAATTCACCTTATATGTCAATGTACACAGCAAAGTGGAATATCCCAGAGATATCCAGGCTAGTGCAAAGAAGTCCCATTCAATCAGTGCTGGAGAGCTGTGCATATCTGTGTGGAATTGCATCTAATGAAACTAGTTTTGCTGAGAAATGAGACACCACAGCCAAGGCAGAATAACCCATTAGAAAGACGATGCCACTTTCTCTAAGCAAAAATGTACACCTAGATATCTTCATGTAGTTGTCTCTTGTAGTTCTGTCTTGCAGTACTTAACCATATCCTCTAACAAACAGCTTCCCAAATGATTTTTCTTTTTTTTTGCTTGCATGTGTCATCTTTTCATATCCTACATTTCAGCTGTAGAACCAGCAAAACCCTGAAAGCAAATTGATTGTGAATGTAAATATTAGCCCTTCTGATTTAGGTGTTAGATTTCTTAAATCTTCATGCAAGTCTGTATCAAACTACCTTGTGCAGTAAGGCAGGGACGATATATTGACTAAAAATGTCTTTGTATTACAAAATCTAGACATCTGTGGAGTTAGACATGTGGGAAAATGGTGTAGAAACAATTTCATGAGGAGAAAAAGCCGTAACACTTTTGTTGATATTCTTGTGATTGTCAGTTATTTTATTGGAAATAGAACCATTAGTACTAGCAGTACTAGTAATACCTCTGAAAAGTAGAATGCTGAATTCACCCTGTCACTTTGAAAATATAGGAACTCTTGGTAACATAAATTGTATATTTAGAAAACAAGGAAAAAAGTACATCTATGAGTATAAAAATGCTATGAAAGAAAAAAAAATTGTCTTCTACTTCATTGTAATCTGCATATAGAAATTTAAAACACCTTACTGGTTTTTGATTCTGACATGTCCTCTTCCCTTACCTCTGAATACTGGTTCAGCTTTACATTTTCAGAGGGCTTGCTCTGAAGGTACAATTTTGTCATCAGCAGTGCTCTCTGAGTTTATCCTACTAACAAAGAAATGCTTTGATCCACAGAGATGACAACAAGCTTTACTCTTCTAGGCCATAAATTCAATAAGTTCCGAGTCTACAAGTAGTCATAAATTAGATGCACATTTCAGTGTTTATATAGGGAAGCTGTTGTGTTTAGAGAATAAGATTAAGCAGAGTGGTCACAGAAAACTGAATAGTGAATCCCATGCTCCCAGTAAAGCCCTAGATCTCTAAGACATGAAAAAAGTGATTTGCCCAAAGTGGGGCTGTATCAAAGGTAACGAATAATACTGCATGGTTTTTTGGTAAAATATCATGTGTATATAACAGTAAATTACCCTAGTGGGCTACTCAGTAGATTCTCCCTCTAATTTCCCATTTTCATTTTTATGCAGTGCTCAAAATTTATAAATGCAAAAAGTTAATCCTAACTACTTTGTTGTAAACAGAAAGAATATGTCAATGCAGGGTTCAACTACAGGGACCTATTTAACAAAGTAGATCTGTATTTATATGCAAAGACATTTAAAAAGATGAGACTTTTCTATAAAAGTGAGAATGCATTTAAAGAGTTAAACATATGTTGTTAGGACTTGATTCTTAAGAATTTGATATGAAATAAGATTTACAGGACCCCTACTCTACTGAAAGAAAGAGAACGTACTGCAAATCTATTTATATAACAGATTTCAGGAGCACAGAAGAACAGATGTCCCTAATTGCTTAGTTACTGTTAGTTGTCAGCCTAGATATTCTGGCCAGAAAATTTTTATAATACAGCAAAAGTAATTGTTGTAATTGATAGAGCCAATTTAAATGATTGTTCCTAGTTTTGAACATAATCTCATTGCATGGTAGTCATGTAGAATGTTTTTATACAAAAGCACAGATAGATTGATTTGGATTGTTGAACTTAATTATAACTACATTATTTGACTAATGGAAAGGAATTATTTTCAGAAAAATGATAAAAAGTTCAATGGCAAATAGTCAATATGCTATCTAAGTATCTCCTATTCCTAGGAAGAAAAGTTTTGTTTTTTTTTTCCTTGCCTAAACTTGTTCTTCTGCCAGGATATGATCATGTTCTGTCTAACACAGAAGTGGACAATATATCATAGAATCATAGAATATCCTGATTTGGAAGTGACCTACAGGGATCATCAAAGCCCAACTCCTGTCCCTGCACAGGAAATGTGCCTGAGCCTGTTGTCCAAACACTTTTCAAAATCTGGCAGGGCTGGTGCTGTGACCTCTCCCCTGGGGAGCTGTTCCAGTGCCCAACCACCCCCCAGGGGAAAAATCTTCTCCTGATATGCAGCCTAAACCTCAGCCTAAACAGCATCAGGTTATTCCTTCAGGTCCTGTACCTGGTCACCACAGAGCAGAGATCAGTGCCTGCCCCTCCTCTTCCCATCACGAGGAAGTTGCAGACTGCAGTGAGGTCTCTCCTCAGTCTCCTCTAGGCTGAGCAGACCAAGTGATCTCAGTGACTGCTCATATGGTTTCCCCTCAAGGCCCCTCATGACGCTCATGTCCCTCCTTTGGACACTCTTTAACAGCTTAATATCTTTTTTATATTGTAGCACCCAAAACTGCCCCAGCACACGAGGTGAGGCTGTTCCAGCACAGAGCAGATGGGACAATCCCCTCTCTTGCCTGGCTGGTGATGCTGTGCCTGATGCCCCCCAGGACACCCCAGGCTGGCTGTCCTGGCTGCCAGGGCACTGCTGACTCATATTCAACTTGCTGTCAAACTAATCCCTAGGTCCCTTTCCACAGCTCTGCTCTCCAGCCTCTCATTCTCCGGTCTGTCTGTTCATCCAGGGTTGTCTCATCCCAGATACAGAATCCAGCCATAGGAAAAGCCAAATGAAGGTGGTATTAACCTGTGTCTGTTTTCAGTTTTTCAAATAAATATGAACCACAGCAAAAGATGCAAGCTTGAGTTATTTCTCTCAGAATTATTCTACATTTCTTAACAATTAGAAAAAAATAGCTGCTTACAGCAACTTAGAGGGTCTGACCCTCTAAGTTCCACTCCACATTTAATTTGATCATGCTTCTGGCAACATAACATGGTCAAGTGCAAACAGATGTTCCACAGCAGTGGGATGCAGTTCAAAACTTGGACACATCAGTGTCGGTTCTGCCCAGCTAATTAGCTGTGGTGAGGAAAAAAAATCAGTATTTCATTAAAGCCACATGTTTTTAATTCTTATATCAACAATTTGAAAGAATACTCGTATTGTCAGAAGCAGTGAACAAGGTATAGTAAAGAGCTTCATCAGAATCTGATCCGTGACATTTCACTACCTGGAATGCTGTGGGTCATATACGCAGCCACAGCTAGATACTTTTTGTGTTAAGTGTGCTTATCTGTGTTTAGGTTCTGAGCCCTCACTTAAGACAAAACCCATCTGGAGCAAAACATGAGGATGTTCCCAGCAATCATAAATCAATCTGAAAACTGGTTGCTGTCATGTCTCTCTACGTACTTTTGTTTTCTAATAACTGAAGAATAAAACATTTCTATGTGCATATGAAAGGGATATTTTGATAACATGAACATAATTGTTTTCCTTTTTTGGTATATTTTAACTATAAGTAACTAAGATATTTGATATTGATGGGACAAATATTATGCAGCTTTACTTTGTAGTATAAATCTTGATAGAGTTTACCCCTCACTATCTTAGATAATCAGACTCATAAATTACAGAAATAAGCGTCTAGAAGGAAGTAGCTTTCTTGTAGAAATCTCTGGTTGTTCCCAACCCTTTAGCCATATTTGCTATTCCTTTCACTGGATATTGTAACATATCATGTTCAGCTGCACACCATCTACCAGCTCAAATCCTCAAATCCTGTCTCCAAACCTCTGAAACTAGACTAAATAAGTTATTACTGATTACTTTAATAGCATATGGCTGATGAATACTACTGACAGAGCAGTAGTTACTGTTTAAATATTGCATAAATACAGAGAAAAATATTGGCAACTTCTGAAGGCAGTGCCCATAAATAGAAGAGTAGAAATATGAGATCAGCACTGACAAATGAGTGGTGATGGAGGCATCAATGCAAAGGAGAGTTTTAAAGAGGAATTTAAAGGGAAACAAGAAATTAGTTTTGTGAGTAGTTATGGAGACCCCAGGTTGGCCTTACTGTGCTGAATGATGGTCAGAACTTATCTTCTAAGAATAAAGGAGATAAAATCAGAGGAAGGGTAAAGGCAGTCCTGGCCTTGATAGAAGCTTCTATATAGTCATACACGTTGCTACTTCTCATGAGAAAAAAGAGAGAGAGAAGGTGGAAGCATACAGAGTTGCAAAAAGAACTGAGAAACAGACTTAGGAAATTATCTTTGAATTAGCATTTTGTTTCTTTCCTTTTGATCAGCACAAGACTGTCTGTCATAAAGAAAGGCCACAGAGATGATTAAAAAAGTTATCCTTAACCCAAGGGTATCCTCTGAGTTTATGTCCCTGAATTCCTTGGAGTTTTGCTAACATTCCTACTAAAATCTCTGGAAACACTCTGCCTGATACTTTGTCTCAAAAAGGGGTCTCTCTAACATCGTATTAGCTTAATAATACTTCCTCTAGATCTCTTCTTTAGTAAACTATCCTATAACACGATTAACCCTATAAAGGCATATGAATGTAAAAGGAAATTGACAGAATTTTAAAAGATTTTAAATATATTCTCTTATTTTAGACAGCACATACAAGAATATCCCCCCTCTGTCTCCATGAAAATATAGGAAAGATAAAATGCACTTTCACATCTCATTTTTCTAAACGATATAGAACATATGATAGTCAAGCTACCCTGAAAACAGTATTTCATACATAGTATCAGATTTCTTAATAGAAACTTTTGCTTCTACCTCTGAGCTTACATGCCAGTGGCTTTGACAAGAGGACCTTTGTAGCAGGATTCTTAATTTCCAAGTCCCCTATCATATATGCAATTTATATTGTATACCAAAAATTTTATTTTGTATATCAAATATTTTATTCTTTCATCAACTATTAGAAGCATCTCCTCAGAATCTAATTTCCATTTTTCCATAACTTAGTCAGTTAGCCTTCCTATCTTCCTAACAAACTATCCTGTTGTTGTTCGAAGAAGTGAATGCTTTCGGAGTCTTATTTTGTTCTTTGTAGAAGAATTTCCAAGAAAATAGGGTGCCATGTGAGGCACCTTCCTCAAACCATTTACTGGACCATAATTCACCAATGTGAATGTTACAACCATTACATCTCTCAGATATTAGTAAAAGTAAAATCATCCACCCACCAAAAATTCATACTAGCCTATCTCTCACTGGCTAACTTCCCAGACAGCAACAAGATCTTACAGGCTGAAGCATTTCTTTTGCCTTTCCTCTAGAGATGTGCTCTGTGTGACTTGAGATAATCCACTGAATTTAGGCAGGTATTTCAAAGGCTGAGGCAGGGAAAAAGAAACTTGAACTTCCATTTGATTGGTGTTTTCGAAAAGCCACCTTCCCACAATCACTGAAGAAGGAAGAACAGTTACTTTTCCACTGAGGTGCACCCTGTAACTTACTTCCAGCTTTACTTTAGAAAAAAAAGAGTAGAAGAAAACTCAACATTACCCTATAATTTTTATAACATGTCAGGAGTGACTAATGGCATAAATGCAGTAATGATGGGCATTACAACTAAGAAACCCTTATAATATACAGCAGCTCATCTGAATGAACAGTGATTTGAACTGACATACGCTACCTCTTGACCACAGGAGCCAGTACTGCTGGTAGCTTTAAGTAATAAATCTCACATCTAATCACTTCAGTTCTGCTTTCTGTATTGGGACTAACTAGCTTTATTCACAAGAGAATTTACTTTAAATTTTCTTGATGCTAGAAAATACACTTTTAAATCTGATCAGCAATGGTCTGGATTTAGGAGATTTACATTTGGTATTAAAACCTGCTGCATAAAAAGATCACAAAATGCTAGAAATCTCATTTATTAATTTTGTGTTTCCATTATTGTGTTTACATTATACTGTTTTCTACTATTTCTATAGTCTCAAAAATAAATAAGGAGATAAAATTATATTCAAAGATACTTTCACAACGTTTGAATATAATGAACTCTTTTAGATGCTAAATGTTCTAATACCTGGTTCTTAAGCAATTACTATGATGAAACTCTCTGTTAATGAGACTCATTTGGCAGATTAATTAAAAAAAAATTTCTTTGTTATATAATCCACATTTAATCAGAGCTTGAATGTTGGCAGAGATGTAACCCTAAAAAGTACTATGAAGACTGAATATAAAAACGTTGATAATGATAATAATTTGGTTGAAGTCCTTGCGTAAATTTGAGTTCACATCTTTTCTTGTATACTGTTATGAAACTTTTAGCACATATTTCACACACTCTTGAAGCAAAAGGAAAACTCTCAGAAGAGTAGTTTAATCCAGAGCTTTGTTTAGCACTGTTAACTGCCACAGAGACCAAATTTAAGTACTTTTTCCCTTATACTTAAGTTGTCCCTAATGTTGCTTTACAGCCAAAACCAGTAATTTGAATGCTTGAAAAAATCACTCAATCAGCAACTGGCCAATATTTGTTTAATATAGACTGCGCCGTTTCAACTTTTGGCTAAACTGAACAGAATGAAAGTGTGATTTTGTAGAATTCAGGATAAAAATAGCCAGATTTAACCAAATTCCAGCATACCATCATACAATCATAAAGGAGAAATTATGCCTGACTAATACGATAGACTTCCCATTGCAGCTGACTTCCAGTCATCTCATCACTGGTTTGATAGAAGAAGGGAGAGCACTGAATGTTGTTTATCTCGACTTTAACAAGGTTTTTAACACTGTCCATTAACAAACTCATAGAAAGCCTTATAAAATACAGGCTAGGGAAAATGGTTGGTAATGTGGACTGAAAATTGACTGAACTGCTGGGATCATAGGATTGGTATCAACAACACAAAGTCCACGTGGAAGACAGTCGCTAGTAGAGTGCCTTAGGGATGAAAACTGACACATATTGTGTTAACATCTTCATTCATGACCTGGATAATGGAAGAGTG
The DNA here is from genome assembly GCA_013390045.1 of Picathartes gymnocephalus. Lineage (NCBI taxonomy): Eukaryota > Metazoa > Chordata > Aves > Passeriformes > Picathartidae > Picathartes > Picathartes gymnocephalus. The sequence continues at coordinate 8,031 of WEKY01064496.1, forward strand.
AACTGTCAGCAGATCTACAACTGGCATAAATCTGGGAGCAATAGCTGTTACACCAGTGGATCATGCTGCCGTCCAGGTGGACATGGGCAGGCTGGAGAAATGGCCTAGCAGAACTCCCATGAAGTTCAACAAGGGCAAGTGCAAAGTCCTGCACCTTGGGTGGAAGGAGGAATAACACCAGGCACAGTAAAAACTGGGCCCAACAAGCTAGAAGGCAGGTCTACAGAGAAGGCATTTGGTGTCCCTGAGGACAACAAGCAAAGCAAGAGCCAGCAGTACACCCTTGCAGAAAAGAATGCCAGAAGTATCCTGGACTGCATTAGAATAAGTGTTATCATCAGGTCAAGGGAGGTGATCCCTCCAGTCAGCACTGGTAAGGCCATGAAGAGCTAGGGCCAGCACTGGGTTTCCCAGTACAAGAAATATACGGACTTACTATAGTGAATCTGGTGCACCTTGCATGAAGATGAGTCAGGAATTGCAGCACCTGACAGCCACGATTGCTGGGAGTGGTCAGCCTAGGGAAGAGAAGGTTCAGGGGGATCTTATCCATGTACAAACTTGGGAGGAGGGAATGAAGAAGAGGCAGTCACCAACTTCTCTCAGTTGTGCCCTCTGAAAAAGGGCACAGATGAAAATACATGAAATTCTATCCAAAGACAAGAAAACACTTTTTTTTTTACTGTGCAGTTTGTCAATCATTGGATCCCGTGGCCCAGAGAGGTTATGGAGTCTCTGTCGTTGGAGGCACGCAAAACTGGGGTGGTCCAGGGAAACATGTTTTGGCTGCCCCTGCTTGAACAGGGGGGCTGGACAAGATGATCTCCAGAAGTCCTTTCCAATCTCAATCATTCTGTGATTCTGATTGTGTATGTCAGACCATCTTAGTTTGAGTAATTTTCAACATTGTTTCAAATTCTTTGAAAAATACCTTCTAGCGTTATGACAAGCATGGGAGGAAGATTAAAACAGCAAAAATGTTCTGGCAGCAACCTTAATTTTCTTGTTTATACTAACCAGTATTTTGTTGTTTTTCTCCTTTCCTCTATAATTTCCAGCTCGTGAGAAAAAATACAGTTCAGTGTATTTAGATTGCAGAAATTTACTATAATTTTCTTTGACTATTTTATGCCTATAGAAATAATAGAAAAATTGGTTAAAATGCATCTATTAGGACTAGATATTTCAGGTTTCAATGATAAAGATATAGACATATCTCTAACTAAAGTTGCTTATGATTTCTTGTTTTGCAGGAAGGAGTTGTTCAATCTGTTCTAGAAATATTTTGAATACATAAAACATTGATGCAAACCATGTAAGAGCCTATTTTGTGGATGTATGGTGAATTCAAAGATAGAGTTGAAAAATGAAGGCTATTCACATTTGTGTATGAATCTATGTGTATGCTTCATAACAAAAACTAAGAAACTGAATAACACTTTTAATTTAATGCCTATAAATATTAAGAAATATTTAAGGTTACATTTTGCAGCACAATGAGGCTGCATCTAGGCTAGTGATGAGAAGTACATCTTTTCATTTAAAAGAACCACTGAGAAAGCTAAAATATAACTCTTTTAGATGTTAAAAAATGAAAATAAAATACTGGAGAATATATGATGATAGCAGTACTTGAAAGGGTAGTTTATGGTTTAAGCAAACTACAAATACCTGCAAGATACCAACAAGCTGGTGGAATAGTATAACATAAACAAACAACACAATTAGCAACACTTTTTGCTTGCGTATACAAAGAAATTTGTCATTACCAATTACTAAATCTTGTAATCAATGACAGCAGTATTACCACTGTGAAATAATCCAAAAGAGTTTCTGACATAGACCAAAAAGATCTAATATGCATTCCTAACATGCATTAAAATGGCAGCTTTTTCATAGGACCAATAACATATGTGCACTACAAATCAATCTAGTCTACTAATATTCTTGGTAAAATGTTGTGAAACAAAAGAATCTAGAAAACCATTCAGAAGTGAAAGACAATTTTTCATGCTTTGGTTAATTTATTTATGTGGTTAAAATATCACAATATGAATCATTGGTTTATAAGACACCTACCTTGATGGGTAAAGAGCAGCTGAAGTTCCAACTGCTTCCAAAGTTAATCAGACTTTGAGTAGAAATTTTCCAATGGGTCTTTTCTTATATTATTATTGTCTATTTTCATACATTTCTCTAAGCACATGCAAAAATAGAGAAGACAGTCAGCTATAATATCTTTTAGGAATTAATTTCTTTATAGTTCACAGACTTGAAAGAAAAGCATAATCTAACTAAAAGTCATATGCAAGTTAAAACATTTTATATATTATTTATATATATTTATATATAT
>WEKY01064518.1:0-13675 GCA_013390045.1 Picathartes gymnocephalus
GATTCTGTGATCCTGTGATTTTTTTCACAGTGCATGTAGGCAGCAACCTGTGGTTTTCTCTGCTTAGAAACAACAACTGTGAAGGCATCTACTATGACAATAATGTAATTTAAGCACAAAAGGCCTTATTCTGCACTGTCTCTTTGTTGAAGCCCAGAAAGCCCTTTCTCTGGAGTATCTCTGGGTCATCACAGTTGAATCCTGCTGCCATAAAGTGCCTGACAGCTTTACCCCAACACATCTGAAGCAGGACTGTGTTCTAATAAACAATTATCTTTACCTTCAAAAAACTGTCTCCTGCTTGAAAAGTCTTCTCATAATAATAACCCAAATTAATATAGGTAAATAAAATATTTTTTAAAAAAATAATATATATGGTCAATAAAAGCAGAAGTATTGTTAATAAGTTGTACTTAATGCTTCAAAAAATGCTACAATATGGGATAGACTGCCTTAAACTGGTAGATCTTTCATTATGATAACAAGAAAATGCTTTGTTAGAAAGTGTAGGAAAGACCTATAATGAACCTAAAAAAATATCCATTATGATATGAATATTTCCAGAAGCCTGGACACCAATACATCTTTCATGAAAGTAGGTGTATTTTTTACATTTCATGAAGATTTTTTGACCAATATGGCTTATATTTAGTCGCCCTAAGCCAAATATGCAAACTTTGGAATTGGTCACAAAGAGAGCTAGAAGTATAGTTCATGGGAACACAGAGGAATTTTATTTCCTCTTCAGAGCTTTCCCGGTTGAATCATGCAGAAACGATTGATTATATTTCAAAGGCAGCGTTTTTTTAAATACATGCCAGTGAATTCATCTCTCTAGAGCTGTCTGAACTTCAGACGGATTGGGAAATACAGTAGATAAAAGGAATTTATGAGAAATAAATTATGTCACAAAAATGGCAGAAGTCTTTACCCAGAAGGACAGTCTTTTAATGGAAAGAATGGAAAGAATAACCTTTTCCTTCCTTATTGACAATGGGGAAGTTCAAAAGTAAATATATGTATCTTGGTAAATAATTTAAATTAGAGGGTTATGACAATAATTTTCAAATTACACATGAGAATCTGGGTTTTTTTCTTATTATTGTATTTCCTTTCTTAAAATGTATGTCCTTTCTTATTTGATTGTGTGTTGTCAATGTTTGTTAATTTAGATTTTTCTATCCTGAAAATGGTCACATCTTCAAAAAGTTGATGTGCACCTCCCTTACTTTCCCGGATGTAATGAACAGAAAGACATGAAAAGCCTTGAGGAGGCACTGGCATCTTGTGCTGTGTTCATTGTTTGTGATTAGAGAAAACTCCTGCAGCACAACACATGGAACCAAGAGCTTGGCAGTGTGGAGGACATCCTGGACAGCTGTGTACCCTGATCTACGTCAGGCAAAACAGGAAGCAGAAAACACTGTCCCAGGTGATGGCCTTCTCACTGATCCCCTGGGAAAGCAGAGATGCAGATGCAGTTATCCTTTCTGCAAGGTCTGATAATGTGCCTGAACCTGGCTTCAGAGGGTGGTGGAGGTGCCGGAGCTCAGGTGTGGGAACCTTGATAAGTAGTGCCAGGAACAGCCCTTCCCATGGACACGAGGGTCAACATGTGATGTGTTCTTCTGGCAGAAAAGTAGGTGTTTCTAGTACTCATCAAAGAGCTGGCATAAAAAGAATTTTAAGATCTTAGTAAAGATTGCTAAGCAGCAATAAAGTTTTTGAGGGTCTTTGTTTTCATCACTCGCTAATAAGGTTAAAATTAAAAAGATTTCTGTTAATTAACAAATTAATTGACAACACTGAAAAGACCACGGGATTTAAATTAAATGTAATTTAGTTTATTTTGAGGTGGGAGTGAATTTCTGTAAAAATATGGTAGTGTGGGGATGAAGACTTCTTCTTTCAGAACAACATGAAAACAATTAATTACTTGAGCTTACTGTAAGGGAGAATATCTATCAACTATACCATTTCAGATTAACTTGGTTTTATATTACTAAAAGTCCATTTTTCAGGGCTATTCATACCAGGGATTTCTCCAACCTTATGACAGGCTTCCTGTTTGGGAGGAGGAAAGGACAAAAATCATGGCACAAAGCAAAAACATTGTTGCTCTCTGCAGGTGGGGTGGGATTCTCCAGCGATTTTCCACCTTTCAACTGCTCCCTAGATTTCCTACTTTATCCTCTGTACATTCAAGCAGAGTGAGAGGCTGTAGGAGAGTGCTAACAGTGACATTCTACTGGATCAACACTGACTTGATGTGTCAATTCTGCTAGCACTTCTAGTTGGTTTAACATGGCTGACTTGTGATTTCTTGGTTAAGACTTGTTTGTCCACCCAGGCTTCTTATAGTGGAAGATTTCCTTTCAAGTGCCATCTATATGCATGAAGGTACCTTTAAATCTGCTTTTAGTAAAGCAGGTGGTGAGGGAAACAGACAGATAAAATTGCCATGTTATTGAAAAAAACCCAGATACATGTATTTTTAGTGAGAGGCAGTACTTCAAATGCCTTTTCATTGACAGGATTAAAACGTGACGTTTGTCCTTTGCCTTTGTCACAGTGATTCAGCTGTTTCTTAAATGCTGTTAAAACAATTGAAGAGGTGGTAGTCTTGTCTTCCAGTACCATTAGCAGGTATCTGCTAAACTACTGAAGTGGATATAAATGACTAAATCTCATGCATATTTGCCCAACACCTCTACCAGGTGTTATCAAACTACTTCAGGGAAAACGTAAGAATAAAAAGTCCCATAACATCTCTATGACAGGAAGGCAGGAATTTCTCTCTAGCATCACTTGATTATAAGTAATGAGTCCAGGATGCCTTCTGGCATCCCAGAAGTACAAAGGTATGCGCTGGACCTCACTGAAGCATGTGAGAATACTACCACACTGTTCAGTCTTGCCCCTCAAACACAAAATCACTAAGAGAGCTTTGGGATCCAAAAGTTTTTTGCTGACAGTCATCCCAGACCTCTGGCCAAAGAACAAGACAAGAGGTCAAGCTCTGAAAGGCAGCCTTGTAAGTTTTGCTTCGGTCCACCAGGTCTGGAAGTAGTTTTGGGCAGCAAACACTTCAGAGTCTTACCTTTGATTTCCTACCTTGGGCATTTCGGGTTGTTTAATTTAACATTCTGCTGGAAAAACTTAAAAAGAAGTGAATCTCCAGCCTTCACTCTAATCCAGGCAAAGTTTTTGATTTTTGTGTTCTGTTCTTGTCCTCAAAATTGTAGTCAACTTTCTTTGTGAGGTGAGAGATCTGTTATTTCTTAAATGAGAACCTAGCCCTCTGCATTAAATGTGTGCAATGTGGGATGTAAGAAGTTGTGACCCTTTAGAAAAGGTTTTCTTCCATTTGCTTCACTGGAACTTCAAGAACAGCATTTTGAGTTTTCCTTCATGTTTTTACCTCAGAGGTTGGCATGTTAGGATCATGAAATTACAAAAGCTCTAGTTAGATCAAAAAAGATGGCAAATAAGTACATTAAGTACACAAAATCCTCCCATTCAACATCTATATATTTTATATGAGCACAGCATCACTGAATTATACCACAAAATCAATGCAATTTACACTGCTGACATAATTTTGTTCTTTCTTGCTTCTACTTATTCCCTCCTAGCATAAAATAAAATAATTCTTTATACATTTCTCAATAAATGTACTTCTGACATCTTTCTTATCAAATCAGTCTGGCAGTTTTCCCTTTCAAGTCTGACATGCCATTAAATTGCTGTGTAAAGATTTTAAAAGCCTCAAAACCCAACTTATTTTACGCATTTCTTAATGGTATAATGTAAAATTGGCTTTTAAAAATTGAGACCCTCTTATCACATGCTTTAATTCTCTATCTTTAAGGGGTGCAATATTTCATATTTTAATCTGTCATAGTGACTGCTTCACTCATTAATTGCTCTGTGTGTTGATGGAAATGTATAACCCTGAAAACTCAACATTCATCATCCTGCCTGAGGATATGTTTATTTTGAAACTAGAACTACACAGTGCTTCATTCATAAAATACTTACATGGAGCTAATTATGGATACTGTGAAATTGGTAGCTTCAATAATAATGTTGACTATTACACCTACAATTTGATAATTTTTTGGTTTCCTTCTAAAAGTGTCTTCTTCTGCACTCAAAAAGTTACACCTAGTATGCCCCAAAGAAAGAGTTAATAAGGGTAATGAATCTAATAAAAAATCCATAGATATGGGGATTTTATATGGGAAAGGATCAGAAGTTCTGGAAAGAAACCAACAACTACCTTTGTCACTCTTTCTTTTCAAGAAATTGTATTAGAAACAGAGATGACTTTCAAAGACTTTGAGCTTGTGTGCTGTTTGATAGGATGTTGGAAATGGCAGAAGTCATAATTTCCAGCAGATGCAGCCAGGCCACACCATGTCATTGCAGCATTGGCTTTAGAATGAGTAAGTCTAATTAGGTGGCAGACCCCGAGCGAAGAATCAGGGGTACAGGCAAACTTTTTGGGCTGTGTAGTACTACTCCTGCTAGTGTAAGTGAAATAATCAGAGCCATTCACAAAAATGAAACTCACTCTGTTTGCAGAGATGCATCCAGAAACAAATAAGTTATTGAGACTGTTTTTTAAATCCTGGCATAATACAGTAACTATAGCTATTGAGGAGAGTAATTTTGTTTAAATGATGGCTCCCAAATCTCTCCAGGGAGATTTCCTCATGCAAACACATTGTAGCAAAAGCAAACATATCTAAAAGCCACACAGATTTGATTGTCTAAGTAATTACAGTAGCCTCATCAAACTGGAAACAGTTTATCATCATAACAAGAAACACTCTAAAACACAAAACTGCATTTGTATAACATTAGGAAATGTAAGGGGTTGAAATCTCCCACATTTTGCTTTAGGATTTTTCACAGTATTTCCCAGAGTGATTTTTCACTCCACAGTCTTCTACATACATTTACAGATTTACCCCAAATGAGTAAAAACACAAAATGGCCATAAAATGACCATTGTCCTGTGAAAGGGAATACAATACACAACAATTTTTCTTCAATCACAGTGACAATATATATACTCTCCTGGTAATACTCAGTGTTACTCTGATGACAACTGTTACAGAGTAATATTTTCTTCACCTCCATTTCTTTTTGAGGATGAGGAAGAAATAGCTTGGTTAGTTTCTTTTTTTGGTACTTGTGTTCATACTTAAGTGGGTGTGTTTGTAGTTCTCTGAGATAAAATTAATTTAAAGAAATTAATTCGGTGTTTATTTATCTAGTTTACTGTTTATTTTTTACTTTTCCAAGGGTAAGCCCTCCAGTAAAGGTCCAGTCTGTGTGAAATTTCTGTCTGTAACAGTGAGGTTTCTCTTAAAAGATATTTTTACCTAGTGCAACATAAACTGTGGAGGAGCAAGGAGCAAGACTGTAAGTCGTAAGACAGGTGTTACTCTTCTGTGGAGAAGTTGATTATGCCCTGTCTTACTGTTCTCTGGGTCTGTGCAGAGAGCCATGAGATAAACACCCAAAAGATAGTGTTGAGCCTTCTCAAAATCTCTTACTTAGGTGCTATCAGCCTTGGAGTAAAGTTTCATGAGGAACAGATCCCTGCCACCCCACATTGTTGGACTTACAACTAACTCATGCTGCAAGCTACCTATTTTCTTCTTCAACACATGTAAGCTGGGTCTATGCCTTTCAACTGAGCAATTTTTTCAACTCTTCTGATTCAGATAAGCCAACATTAGGACAAGTCTAGTCTCATTTTCGTGGAATAAAAGGTTATGATTTTCATTACAGCATTAGAAGTATAACTCAAAAAGAACACCCCAAAATGTACATCCTGTTCTGTTCTTCACCTGAGAAAGATTTTAAGTAATCAAGTGTATTTAATTTTCCTGAACTAAATTAGTTTGTCATTCAGAAAAACAGTTACTGGCTGCACACTTCACCTGCCAGTCTTGTTCTAGCTACAAGTCAAAGACTCTTTTAGGGTCTTTCCTGATAAAACCTTCTTTTCCCTGGACCCAACAAATTCTCTGCTTTTGCTTAGCCTTGAAAGACATTGTTAAAAGTTAGTCTAGGTGCCACTGACTGATCTTCTGAAGGGCACAATGGTAGGAAATGTAAATTATCCACAAACTGGTGGTCAAAATCTTTCATTTGGTTATTTTTCTCACAAGCTGATTTGCATTTTGACATTTTCATATGTCACTGGAACCATTACCTTTCTGATGGTCTTACAATGTATGTAATGTAGTTTTTTATTCACAAAAATCACAGATAGCACATTGGTAATGAAACTGTCTAAACTGGCCTCTTGTGTCCCACTCTTTTTGGACAGATTTGGATTTGGGTTATGATGATCTTGAAACTCATGAGAAGAATCTGGAACTGGATTTGATTTCTTAGGGGAAGATTGCAGACAGAGGACCTCGGTTATTCACAGTAATAGGATGATTACAGAGAGATTGTCACGGCTTGATAGATCTGGAATTTTTCCAGTTGGTCATCAGCCATGAAGTTTGTGAACATGTGGATCTTCATGACCAGTTGCTGCAGACACAATCGGATTTGAAAGAGTGGGAAACAGTCTGCTGACCAGAGAGAGGTAAAAGAGAATGGATTTTGTGTTAGAAGTAGGACTTCAGTACCTGAACAGAATTAGCAGTCTAATATCAGGTGGTCTTATAATAGCTGAGGAAATTACAGATCAGGAGACTGGTACCCACTAGCTTTTTCCCTCCAACATTTCTATATGTCCAGTTACAGCTGACTTTTTGTAGACAGGCAGGTTACTAATCCTACTTGTTGGAGAGAAGCACAGAAAATAATGTGGTCCTCAGAGATTTGCCTAACCTTTGTGTTCTCTAGCTGTGGCATCATTAAAAGCACTAATAAAGTCCCTCTGAATTTGGGGCACTGCTCAGATATAGCCTTTCACTGAAGAAGAAATCAAAAAGGAGAAAAGCAAAAATAATCCACATGCAGTGTAGAATTTTCCTTCAGGGAAGTCTCAAGAAATTTTGTGTTATATGTGTCTCTCCAGCCAATTATAGGCATTCACTCATCTGCTTGTGGCTGAATTTTTCAGATTTCTATTGTAATATATAAATCTGTTCCTGCCTGACTCCAAAACCACAGTTGGTTTTGATCAGACTCCTGTAAAAAGGAAATTTCAATTAGCAGTGATCCAAACATATTCTGGAGGTATATTTTTATGGCTGCTTGACGAATAGCACTCTTTATTTGTCAGGTTGCGTTTGACTCTCAGATGCAAGGCAGCCAGAACAGTGAGTCATCACCACAAGCACAGTACTTTGTTGTAGAGGTCGCATTCTACTAAAACCAGAGGAATTGGCTAGCCAGATTGAATTAGTGGTTGAAACACATTAATTTATGCTACATAAATGTTATTGTGGCCCTGTGGGCAAGTACTTAGGTCATATGCTTTATGAGCTATTTGCACCAAGAGGGCTTTCCAGCTGTAAATCAACTTTGAAGCACAGTTTTGCAAAGCATTCATGGCTCTGCACTTTGCTCTCCCCTGTCCACACTGATTCCATCTCTTGGCACACAGATTGCTCGCCATTCTGCATATGCTTTACACTATTTCCTGCAAGAGGAGTGGATCAGGAGCCAGAGCAGAGCTGAGGCTGGGTCTGGTCGAGAAGTTGAGCCCTGGCCAGTCGCCCATGACACTTGTGGGCAGCTGTGGGTTTGTGGCTCCAGGCGCCTGGCAGCAGGCAGGGCTGCTGGAGCTGGTGCAGCTATATGTGGTAAATGGAAACTTTGGTATCTCAAGCACACATACAACCCAGCCCTTGACAAGGCTGTTTCTCTTCTGGTGGAGGAGGGGAATTAGATGCACTTTTGACCACGACCACATTATTTGAGAGTGAGAAAAAGTAGAAGTGTTTTCTCGCTTCAAATTATGGCAACTGAGGACACATGCCAAGGAAGAATTATGCATAAAGATAGTGTTTTAACTTGTTTTTATGTGTTTGGATATGTCTCTGCCAAAAATCTGACAGAGCCTCGTTGCAGCTTTTTCATCATGAAGCCGCTGACTGCATCCAGCAAACATTTCATAAATAATGAAGTAATTGGGGGCATTTAGTGTTGTCTGATCATGTCAGCAGTTGGATGTAACACATTCTACTTTCCAGCAAGCCAGTTAAATGCTACAGCAGTGTAAGAAGGGAGCCACTCTTGGTCTCCAGAGGGGAATGGTCTTTTTAAACAAACACACTTCACTCAGACCACTAATTCCATCTTTTTTTTTTTTTTTTGGGGGGGGGGGGGGGGGGGGGGATTTTGCCTGCCTTTGCACAAAGGATTTTTTTTTTACAGTACATTTTTGTTCAACTCAGCAGATCCACTCCCTTGCACCACTGCTGCTCTGATGCTGAATCACATTGCACGTACATCTTCCCTCACAGAGCGCCACAACACGTCTCCTCGTGTTTTTAAAGGTAATACTGCCAGCACCTTTACTGGGTATCTCCAATGCTGCTGTCCTCAAGGTCACAACATTTCAGATTCCAGACTGCAACCGCTTTTACTCAGGCTCCCTGGTTTCTGGGCTTGTTGATTTAGGAATCTTGGACATTAAACATATGGTGTAAATGCCATTTTTCTTTATGCTGAATATTTCAGCAGGATCACAAAAATAATGTTTTTATAACATTAAATATTCATAAAATCATGCTAAAATAGTTAAGGGGATGTGAAATAGATGAAGATTTAAAAGCATAAATATTTAAAACTTTAATAGATTTTCATATGAATATTTTTTTCATGAACCTAGTGGTGTTACCATACATCTGCTATTTGAAGAGGGAAACTATTATTCTTTTGAGTGTTTTCTATTATAAATGAAAACGTTTACTGTACTTAATAGCAATTTTGTTTTGCTTAGTTTATGAAAAAGAAAAAATATTGAGGTCTGAGAACTGCCAGACCTGCCTATGTGAGTGATATCCATTCATGCTGCTGCTGAAACACTCCTGTGTTGACTGCTTTTACTGCAGGATCCCATTTACCATTACAGGATTGCAAAACGGCTATTAAACCTCTCAGAGTGTAATTTTTCTGCATAAATATGTTTTTCTAGAAAGTAAATAAATTGTCATCCAAAGTGAGGTTGATTTTCAGCGATGATGAATCCGTATGTATCCCATTAAACCTGTCTTCTGAAAACTCATGACAGGAAGAAAAATCTTTATCAGTGTCTAAAGAAATTCTTGTGAAACATATGTGAGTTTTTACTTTCTTTTTCTTTCAAATGTATCCCCCATTTTTGTGTGACACTAGAACCTCTGCATGCAGCATGGGGTGGCAATGATTATGTTTTTCCTAAGAAATTGTTTCATCAATAGAAGCCATAGACTAGATGTTTGCTATGTTTCATTAATTGTGTTAAGGAAGTAGCGATATATATGACAATTATTTGGGAAGCTGTGTGAAAAGATAGCCAGCCAGATCTATAATCTACTTATACCTCACAGAAGCCAAAGGGCTGAACAAGCCTATTAAACAAGCTATATGCCTATCTGTTTGGAGGAGCTGTTAAATCATAAATCTCTGCACAGTACCTGAGGCAAGTCTGTTAAGAAAGATGTTTTGTAGCATATTTCTGTTCTATTAAGGATGGATATAAAGTAGAATAATTTAAAATATGTCAATAACTCAAGGCAAAAATGCTTCATGCAAGAAGCAACATCTTCTTAACTTGTAGTCAAGCATACCCAGTGGTAACTAGTAGTTGGAATGCTACTTGTGGGATCAGAAATCATTGTTTTGGATAGATTATGTGGAAGGTTTTAGCAAAAATATCCCACCATGATTTGTTAGTGTGGTGCCTCTCTGGAATCCAGATTTCAGCTTTAAAAATGGAAATTATAATTATTTTCTGTCATCTTTCCTGGGATAGAGGCTGAAAACTTGGCTTTATTTTCAGCTGGCTGAATCTATAGCGTGGAGATATTTTCACATTTTGTTATTGGAAAGGAATGCACAGCTCTTCACCTCTTCTGGGCATACATGCTTCTGGATTTGATCTGAGCAGTGCACTGACGAGTGGGTGGTGAGGGAGGTTTAACACAAGAGTTTCATGAATTCTGATGACTCGCCTCCTGCTCCCTCTCATTAACGGTGTCACATTGCCCTCAGCCCCATCCTCAACCCCAAACCCTGCACAGCTGCCTGATGAGTAGACTCGGTGTGTGCTACAGTCTGTTTCTGATGGCACACTCCCATGGATTTGTGAACAAATAGTCTTAATTTGGCCCAAGTTCTCCTCTTTCAGCTACGTTGCATCCATGGCAGAGGTTTCTCCAAAGCCACCCTGTTGAGCAGGACTATGCACTGGTCCTGCTTGGGACTGGCAGGTGGGCACCTGAGAGAGCCTGCAACGTTGGCCAGGCCTAGGGAGTGCCTTGTGAACAGCAAACACACACAGAGGAGGAAAACACACACACACACACACATATATATATATGTATATATACACTAGATAGGTTTTACTGATTATCTCCAGGGCATGAAATCAGCTAGCCCGACTTTATGTTCCCCTTTTCAGAATCAATGTTTTCCACCTCCTGGCTGTAACATGTCCCATGGCACTCTCTCCAGGTATATTTGCTCTGTGCTCTTCCTGATCCTTTTCATGAGTATTGCTCAAATGAGGAGAGAAAAACAGGCCAAGGTACAGGCTAAAAAAAGAGTGGGAAAAAAAGGTAGGAGGCCTACGCTAACGGTTATACTTGAAATGTCTAGCGACAAGGCAGAAGGTTTAATTAAATGCTCTATATGCAGTAATATTTTGGCAGTTATGATTGATTTATTATGTGTTACATCTGGTCTTGAATTATTGCATTGCATTTATGCTACTTTTTTTTTGTCATTTACGTGCTGCATATTAGTCATGAGTTCTTATGGTTTGCAGTTTTTGAGTTACATTGTGCAAAACACTCACTCTACAGCTTGAAACTAGGTGTTTCAACATGAAAGCAAATCACTCCAAGATTAACACAAACGACTGGTTTAGCAACCCATAGAGTTTGTCCAAATGTATTTGTATTTAGAATATTTTTCTAAAAATGATGGTGTGTCTCTGCAATAAATTTTCAGATAGGCATGTTTCTAATTTGTAACATATCTAGTCTTGTAGTTATGTATTATATCAATTAATTGTGTTTATGTTTTTTAATACACTTGCCCTGAATCCTATGCTAATAATTTCAACTCAAAACAAAATCAAAAGTCCTAAAAATCTTAACTGTGTGATCTATTCACTTTGATCCTGTATTTTAGCCTAGTGGAAGGGAGTTTAAGATGCATGTTAATTCACAGGGAAAAAAGATGTTTCTAGGATGATCATTAAGTTTAAAAAGGATATGAAGAACAGCATAGTCATGATGTAAGATATCTAAGATATTAAGTGTCAGGACTTGTGTGTTTGCTTGAGAAATCAATGTGCTTGTTTAGCTTAAAATGCTAGTAAATTATCGCAGAGACCAGTTAGTAGAAAAATCATCTCAGCCACGGAAGCACTGAAGTGAGTATTCTGAACCACAATAAATTTCAGTATATTCATTATGTCAAGCACGTTGACAAGGTCACCAAATGCAAAGGAGGTGTTGCAAATATTTTTAGTGTGTTCATCACATGAAAGTGATGAAAATGTTCATGATATTTCAGGAAGGAATTAGGTGATAGCTGGAAATTCAGAAAAGCATTTTAATACCTTAATTATTGTGCATCTTTATGGTGTTAATAGTTAAGGTGAAATTTCTCTTTTTGCAAACGTGTGTTTATATGTTTGTATTTTCTGGAGATAATTGGTGTATTTCAATCACAAGTAATATGTTTGACATTACAAACTACCCTTGATTTTCGTGAAACTGAGTGGAATCTGATCTTGTTGGCATAAACTTAATAATAATGATATCAGTATTAAGCAGTTTTCAGTGGAGTTTTCATTGATTTCTTTTGGGATCAATATCCATTTCCTGCTGGTAAAAGAGGACTTTTTGCCTGTCCATCTTACAAAATGGATATTTTCATTTTCTTCTCTTTGTTTTGGAGGGGGTTTTTTGTCTTTGGAGCTTAGTATTGTTATTTCTGAATCTTGTTTTTATTGCTTTATCTTTCCTTTAAAACAAGCCCTCCTCTTTATCTTGCCAACCACAAGTAAGGAAGATGCATCCTGGGCTCCATCAAAAGCAGTGTAACCAGCAGGGAGGGAGACGGGATTCTGACCCGATAGGGGTGAGATCCCACCTGGAACACTTTATCCAGCTCTGAGGTCACAGCACAGGAAGGACATGGACCTGTTGCAATGAGTCCAGAGGAAGGACACCAAGATGATGAGGTGGATGGAGCAACTTTCTTAAAACAAAAGGCTGAGAGAATTGGGGCTGTTCAGCCTGGAGAAGGGAAGTCTTTGGGGAAGCATCCTTCACATCCTTCAGTACCTAGAGAGAGCCTACAAGAAAGATGGAGAGAGTCTTTTTACAAGGGCATGTAGTGAAAGAATTAGGGGCACAGGCTTTAAACTGAAAGACCTGGATGGGATATTAGGAAGAAGTTATTTCCTGTGAGGGTGAGGACACACTGGAACAGGACGCCCAAAGAAGCTGTGGCTGTTCCATGCCTGAAAGTGCTCAAGGATGGACAGGGCATTGAACAACCTGCTCTAGCAGAATGTGTATCTCTCCCCTGCAGGCGTTTGGAAGAGTATGACCTTTAAGATCCCTTCTAAGTCAAACCATTGTTTGACTCTATTATTCTGTGATCTTTGGTCCTGCAGTTTTGCAAGATGCAATCTTCATTGGCAGGACAGGCTTGAGGAGCCCCTACATACCAACTCTCCCTCTTGCTTCTGCCACCTACCACTAGTGTACACCATTACTGCCTCACCAGTTGTTCTGGATGACCATTCCTGTGACTTTGAATGGACAGCTGATAAAAACAATTTAAAATACATATTTTACACTTTTGATTTTCAAAAGATCATTTATTCAGTACGATTCTGCCTGGCACAGCCAATGGGAGCATGCTGTAGAAAGGGTGTGGTATTCAGAGCTATTACTACTAGCAGAGGCTGTTTTGTGAAAATAGTCCCACTTTCTAGTAAAATTTTATAAGAAGCAATGTATGAATGGCTAATAGTTAAAATATTTCTTTAAAAAACAAGAAATAAAAACCTAATAGATATGGAACTTGGTATCAGGTAAATTTCAGGTGCTGGTGATCAAACAGAAATGTAATTTTAGCCTTCACTTTTAGGAACCCGGGGACACCAGATAGGCCTAGGATATGGGTCAATTTTTAGCTATGCGTAGGACCTTGGTGATTAAGAAAAGGATGGTAGATATGTTGAGTCTCAGTGCTGACACTGCCACAAGATGGTCAGCCTCTGACTGTTTTTCTTTGTATGGATTACTGATGAGTTTGGATACTTTGAGTGAGAGAAAAGGAAGTGAAAACAATGTTTTCAGGTATCTTAGAACCTCTACGCCCCAACTGGTGGATCTTAAGCCTACATTTTTCTGATGGGGTGATGGTTTGGCTATCAGATATCCAGCAAGTCCTTCTCAGCAGGGCAGAGGGAGCAAACACAATGAAAGAGATTGTGGGTTGAGATAAGGGCAGGGGGAGATCA
>WEKY01064533.1:0-10750 GCA_013390045.1 Picathartes gymnocephalus
GTTATTGATGTGTTTTAAGAAGCTCTTCTTGTCCTTTACATCCTTTAGTTTCAGATTTAGTTTCAGATGGGCCTTGGCCTTCCTGGTCTGATTTCTACTTTGACAATCTTTCTATATTCATTCCGTGTGGCTTTATGCTGCTTCTAACTCCTGTGTATTTCCTGTTTATGCTTGAGTAATGACAGTTCTTTGTTTGTCCATGCTGGTCTCTCTCCCCCTTTGCCTGATTTCTTTCTCATTGGTATGCATCATTATTGGTTCTGGAGGAAATAATCTTTGGATATCAACTAACTCTCTTGAACCCCACTTCCCTGCAGGGTAATTCCATGGGATTCTTTCAAGAACATCCCTGAAGCAGCTAACACCAGCTCTCCTGAAGTCCATGGTTGTAGTCTTACATGCTGCCCTGCCTTCTCCTTTCCTGAAATGTAGCTCCACATTTCCACATTTTCACTGCAGCCAAGGCTGCCCCCAATCTTTACATCTCCCACAAGGAGATGCTGTTAATATGAGGTCGAGCAGCTCACCATTCCTTGTGGGATCCCCTACTACCTGTGACAGGAAATTGTCACCAGTGTTTTCAAAGGAAGCCCCTAGACTATTTGTGCTTTGCTGTGTTGCTTCTCAAGCAGATGTCAGGGTAGAAAAAGTCCCTCACAAGAACCTGTGCCTGTGACTTTGAGGCTGCTTCAAGTTGCCTGGAGAAAACCTCATTCTCCTCCTCCACCTGATCAGGCAGCCTGTAGTAAGCACCCACAGCAGTGTCACTGTTATTAATCTGCTCTTTGATCTGAGCACATAAACTCTCAACTCGCTCATCATCCACCCCAAGGCAGAGGTCGGTACATTTCAAGTGTTGTCTCATGCAGAGAGCAACTCCACCACGTAGTTGACCACAAAATATAAATAGAATTTAGCTTTCTTATAATTACGGGTTTTTTCGTTTTTTGGGGTTTTTTTCACTTCTAGTAAATCTAATAAAGTAACAATATTTTAATGAATACCAAAACATGCAGATGAAAAGCTTTGTGCATTTAGACAATGTTCAGTTAGAAAGAAGATATGAAATAAAACAATCATTAAATATGTCTGCTGATTTTCCAATAAAATCCTATGGAGACAAGTAAAGGAATAAGAACCTATTTGAGGAATAACTCTTTCCTTCAGGAAAAATATTTGGCCCAAAAATATATAACTTTAAAAATGGAAATATTGGTATAATTTAATAAATTAAAAAAGCATTTAGTAGGATATCTTGTATATATGCTTGTGATAATACAAAACACTGTTGTTTCCAACGAAAATCCCCATTTTGAAACATCAGTCCGTAAAAATCATATTGCTAAAGCACAATCATAACCTCTTCCTCATATTTTCATTCAAAGTGAAGGCAATGTAAGAGGAATGATCTAAAATAATATGAAGAAGAAACCTCAAATTTACTTGTTCTGAATTACAGAAGGCAGATGAGAATGATATTTACACACAGCCGATTTACAGACATCTATGATCTTAAGTCTGCTGACTTCTAAGTGTGCCTCAAATTAATATTTTTTTCTGAAATGTAAAAACAAACAAGCAAACAAACAACCCTCAAATTAATATTGAATAAAATACATTTTTGTTCTGTTCCTGGGTTTTTTCTCGTTTGTGTCAGGATCCTCTGTGTTAGGTGTAACGACCGTTGGTAGGGAACAGTAAGACATTCATCACAGGAAGTCTTTAAGGATGAGTGTTTAATCAAAGAGTCTCCACGGCAGTGAGAAAGAGATAAGAGGCTCATTAGTCCGTAATCACCTTTAGCAACCTTTTTCAGAATTCTGTGTTGGATAATTGTTTATGGCAAAATTAGGAGAGATTCATTTGAATGCAATCACAAGAGTCCATTTTATATGTAAAGTTAGATGTTTCTGATGTAAAACATTGACTCACAGAAGGAACTCTTGAAAATAATTGGTTATTTTTCTTTTATTGGACATGGCCCAAAAATAGCTTAACAGCAATTTGTGCGTTAAGGCTTTAAGCCATTATATTAAAACTTAAATCAAGAATCTGTGACATTCTTAGGTTATGTTTCAATAATTTGTAACCACCACTATTAAAATATGTACCTTGAGGTTTTTTTTTTGTTGTTGTTTTTGTTCATCAAGCTTTTACCCCTAAATTCCTCGCTGCTATTGATTAAAGAATTGACTTCTCAAAAAAAATTGTTTTCCTTGTGCATGAGTTTCTGCAGTAAATCAAGCTGTTGTCTTGGTCCTCTTTCACATACACTGAAAAGTTTGAGTTCCTTCAGTCTCTAGACAAAATGACAATTTTGAAACCTAACAGAACTTTTCCTCTTTTTCTGAATCCTTTCCAATTTGTTAACTTTATTTTGCCTTAAGAAATGACACTGTTCAGATAATGACCTCTCTAATTATGAGTTTTAAAAAAATGGTTTTCATATTCTCATGTAGTAGTCTTCTTCTTACACACTAATAATGTTTAATCACAGGGCTACTTTGGGAGTTTATCATACCAGTGCAAATTTACACAGTATAGTTTCATCACCCCTTGGAGCAAAACTGAAATATATCCAAACATCTCCTGAAAAATGTTGTATCAAAAGGAAGAATGTGTAACTCGTTCAAGAATACAATTTTTTATGCAATCCATTTCAAAATTGACAGATCAAGAATTTGAGCAATGGTCTGCAATGAAGCCCATTAGACTTCTATTTTGTTACAAATGTAAGTCTTTTGCAAGTTAACATATTCTCATCATATCTTTAGCATTCTCATCTCCAGAAACGAAATTTGTATAGATGCCTTGATTTTCTATCTCCTTCATTATGAGCTAGCATTTTTCTGGGAAGTAGGAGTGGAAGATTCAGAAGTTATAAATATTTTTTGCTGGAAAAAAATATTATTAAAAATAAGTTTGTAACTTTTTCAAGACCATGGATAAACATATTAAATAGCTCTAAGCCAGGAATAGGAAATGAGATTAGGGTATTTCCAATGGCACACTTTTCTCATACATAATTAATTTTTGCAGTGCTGGTTAACTATTTTTTAACCAATCTGGATTTATTGGAATGGTAATTTCATTTGTAACGTTTTTGTAGCCTCTGCAATACTTCATCAATGTTTTTAGACAAATATAAAGGTTGCATTTTGTACAATTAACCTGTG
This sequence comes from Picathartes gymnocephalus, assembly GCA_013390045.1. Lineage (NCBI taxonomy): Eukaryota > Metazoa > Chordata > Aves > Passeriformes > Picathartidae > Picathartes > Picathartes gymnocephalus. The sequence continues at coordinate 3,177 of WEKY01064533.1, forward strand.
AATCTAGAAACTGATCCCAAGGTTGCCTGGCATAAATGTTTCCTCAAAATACTTTTATTGCGTTTGGTTATGTATAGTACTGATAGTGCCTTCATTTTATCAATATAAACTCCATTTGTTGCTCTGCAAACATTATTTCTCTCTAATAATATTTCTCTCAGAAAATAAGATTTACCCATAATACAGGATTCCCTACTACTGCTATGTTTCAAATATGAGCAAGGGAAAAGGATTTGACCAACAATATTTATTAGAATACAAGGGATATCCTATATCGAAATCTTGAGATAATGAAACCTGACTGACAGTGAGGTAAGACCCTGTAGTTCAATTGTGTTGGCAGTTTCATATTTCTGTTTGCTCAATACCCAAGTTACTACTAGACAAAAAGTCAATTCTTAGGAAGCACTAAGAGATCCCAAATCCACATTCCCATAGTTGCAAGTATTTTGTACACAGACATTTATATTCCACTTATTGCTAGGTTTCTGGTTCTTATTATATAACATATATTTTTAAATAAATGATAACTATAATTTTAGTAGAGTATTGACCTAAAAATTACTAGGTATATATGCTGAGGTACATCATATACGTGAGCAAGAGATCAAAATATTCAAAGAGGGGTTCTTTAATCATAGCTTAAAACTTAATTATTAATACAGAGGTTAAAAATTGTTAATACAAATGTATATATTCAAGAACATTACTGTAGGATTTGTCTTACCTCTACAGATAGGAACAGGGAAGTCCCACGATGCCGTACTGACAGAGTTGGCTATGCAGGTAAGCTGTGGGTGTCCATCCAAAATATATCCAGTTACACAGCTGTATCGGATTTTGTCACCAACATCAAATCTTGTACCATACAAAATACCCTTTGGTGGAACTCCTGGATTGCCACAGGAACTACTCTGTAATTCTGGAAAATATATGTATTTATGATTTAAAATGTTTTTATACTTAAAATGTTGTTATAAATAAATTTTTCATTTTGTTTAAGAATATAGAACATATAAATTAAGGCATCTGTGGACAGATAGTGTATTTTCATGGATGTTATACAACCCTCAACATTGAAAATCCATTGCTGTCTTTGTGTATTTAACATTTGCTTAAGTACCCACATATCCAAAGGTAGATGAAAATGAGCATGAGGTTTTTCTTAAGCTCCAGCTATTGATATATTCAATAACTATAAATTTTTTGTTATATTGATACAAAAGAAATCATTACATATGAACAGGAAACAAAATGACTTCATGAGCCTGACCACGATTAGGAAGCTATTTAGTTATTTAATAGATTTTAGATAATGAGGAAAATGGATGAGATACTGTGGGTAACTGATTTCTGAGCAAAGGATTAGTTATTTAAATCATGTGAAATACCACAAGTCTGGTAAAGTCTTCTATAATACAGAGCTTTAAACCACTGAGAATCCAAAATGACTCATGGCTGCTCTTAGTCTGATCTCTGAGGGCATTAATTAGAGTTCAGTTTCAGTAGTTGGTATGCACATTTTAACTCTGTACCCTTTTGACTGGTGTTTCATCATCATAAATATCTTACTTTCAATATTTTCAGTCATTTACTACCGAAGTCCTTTAGTTAATGGACATTAAAACATAGATTTTGTGCAAGTGTGAACAAAAGATATTTCATAATCTCATCCTGAACTCTTCAAAGCTTGTACCAAGTATACTTATCAGCCTAATGCTAATGGGGAAGAAGCAAATCAGGTAAACCTGTATTTGGATTCATACCAAATTCCCCTAATCAAAAAAGGAAATGATGGAAGAAGAGAGGGTTATGTATGTATTGTTTTAATTTCTTTTCCTGAATTTCATGTGACTAAATCCTTCTTCAGTAGCCCTGATGTGCTCATGAATGTCACAAACATATTTAAATATCTAAGCTGTTAGAGTTTCAATTAAAGAAAAAAGATATAAACACTTATTAAAACAATCAGTATGTCTCCCAAAATTCAATACATTCTCAAATTTCAATGCCCAGAACTACCAAGAACTAGGATATACTAGATTTCTGATACCAGCCATGAAACAAAACTATGTAAAAGTTATTAAAAGGCAGAATCCACTATAATCATAAATATATTCTCTGTATGTCCATACGTATATATATACTATGTATAAAATATATGCTAACAATGAGTTCCTTTGCAAGACTAGATGTACCAATCATATTTTGATTTGAATATGCTAAATATGCATATTAGTTGCTGATATCATTGCTGCTATTTCCTGCTTTCTCTTACATAATAAACTGTGGGTTTGGATTTGACTTTCATTATCTTGCACAACTGTACAACACAGAAGTAAGAAAGAAGCCTATCTCACCTTGGTCACTTCAAAGCTCACCTAAAGAACTGATATTCTTACCACTGCTTTTTTGAAGTGTTCTGTATTGTAACAACACTCCCCTGCCTTCAAATCTGCTTGCAAGCTCTACAAAGAAGGTAGTGCTACAGCTACTCCTGCGTATTTGTGCAAAAGAATTTCTTTTAAATCCTCTAACAGTTTCCAAGGCCATTCAATTTGTTATTTATCTTCACAGCATGTCAAAATGAAGGTAAGAATATCATTCTGTGGATTTTGGTTATGATATGAATCATATATTAACCTGAAAACTCAGCCTGTACACAGTGTTTTCATTTTCAACTTCTCCAAGAAGATGAAGTCTTTCAGAAGCTTGTATCTCTTAGGGCTTTGTAAAAAGGTCACAGAAAGATTCCCTACCCTTTGAAATAAAAAATATAAAGATTAGCAATGTCTTTAACTGTCACTGCCTAAAATTGCTTCCTTTACTTTTACTGCTGTCTCACCAAGAACTACCCACAGAAGGCAATTTATTCTTATGAAATTACATTATATTTTAAAGCACTAATTAAAAATCACCCTCCTTCTAAAATGAAACTAATTTCCCAGTTGCAATACTATATGACTCATCTAAAAGGAATACTTGGCATTTTTCATTAACATTTTAACTTTATGAAAGTGGCCTGGGAATGTGTTGCTACTTCTAACCCTTCAAGCCATTTAGTTCCTGATTCTAGATAAGAAAGTAGGAAAAATAAATTGCACACTTTTAGGAATATTAATTTATTCTATGAGTATTTTCATTTTGAACAGCTACAAGTACCTTATTTGGAGAGGAGAGGGAGATAATTTACCAAGTAACTGCATTTGTCTTCTTTGATAGGAAGTATCTATTTTCAAACTGAATGTGACACTGTACTACCAACTCCCTGACATTTAAAGCTACGGATTTTTACCCTAAGATTGTCATCTGTCAGGGAACACAGGAATTGCCAAACTAGTTGGCAATTCTTATTCAGCTCTGCCCAGATTCTTGACTTCAGTCACATTCTGATGATCACTAATGATATGAAGGGTGGAAAAGTATTTCCTTTTAAATTTGCCGTCTTGGAGTTTGGTTGAACTTCTCCTTGTTCGTGTACTCTGAAAATAAGCATAGTTGAATTTTTTACACCTGTCCACTTTTTTTCATTTTCGTGTATTATTTCTCATCTCCTTTTCAAGTCAAGCTGGCCCAATTGTTTCAATCACTCTCCAAGCAGGAATTTTCTTTGTCCTAGATTTAATTTTGTAAACAAGGTATGTATGAACATATTTGTCCTCTTTTTTTTAACATAATGTTAAAACATGAAGCTTAAAATATCATTAAATGCTGTTCAATAAGTATTTATTGAATTAATTCTTATTAATGCTAATGTAAATTCCGTTAAAAAGCTGTGGAGAAAATGTATCTGGGAGAGTTCTGCTTCGTAGGAGTGGAGCCACTCCTTTAAATACTTTAATTAGCAGAAATTCAGCCACTTATAAATATTAATTAATAAGATATTCAAATTAAATAATATTAAATATAATTTATTTCCAACTTTTTTTTTCAAAAAACAAGGCTAGAAGAAATTTAGACTCTCTTTGTCAGCATTCACTCAAGAAGAAACAAACCAGAACCAGATACGGAAATTTCAAATTTAATTGCTTTTTATTCAGATTTTAAGTCAGGAATGCTTGGTTGTTATTTTTTCGGGTTTTTTTCTGTTATGATATTTATGAAATCAAGAGTAGCATTATCCTCCCTAAAATGTTTAAACATGAAATGATGTCCAAATATACAAAACAAGTATTTTCACATATTCCAGTAATAAAGGCATTTGTCATAGCATTGCATTCCATTAAGCTTAATTATGAATACTAATGTCCCTCACACATTATTTTATTATAAAATTTGGAATAAAAATAATTTTTCTTTTTTAAAGGGTTGATCCATATATTATCATAGTTTTTGTTTGCAGCTATTGCAAATAGAAGTTGATACCATTTATCCCAAAATAAAGTGAGAAACACTATCAATACATACTTCTTCATGAGTACTCACTTATTGAATACCTATGTAATATCCCAATACTTGTTTCATGTAGTAGTTTCGAAATTAAATACTCCTCATATCCCTACACTCCTAGTTTGGGTACCTCCCCGTGTTACTACCTGGTACCAATCCTAGTCTGCTTGTTCACTTGTGTCTACTACTCCAAACAGCAATTCCTCTGCCATGCAAACATGAATATGTTATTCTAGGGACCACTCCAGCTGTCATTTGGGACAGGACTTGGTGTATTGGATATATTAGAATATGTCTGTACATGGATATCCCTTGGAAAAGCTACACATATATACTTTGACTTACTGACAAGCAAGAATGCTTTGGTATCGGAGACTCAAGGCTGATTTCAGGAGTTCTGCATGTAGTATGTGTCTGGCTGTAGGGAGAACTATACATCCTAAAGGTCCCAAATACTAGGACAGGTGGTGTCTTTGTAAAAATAAGTAGCCTGAAATTCCGTTGTCCAAAATTCATCTATATTGGATCTTTTAATAGTTTATTTGAGTTGTCCATAGTTTTCCAAAAGTTTTATAAACTAAAAATATAACTTAGATACATAGTTTCTAATTCATAATATTTTGCCTTTTTTCTCAAAACTTTTATTTTGCTTACTTTCTATTCTGTCCTCATTCACATTGCTCTGAATATATGAGTAAGTATGGTCTAAATTTAATAAGGACTAGAAGAATTAACTGATCAGTATAGGAACACTCTTGTCTTTCTACACACATATTGAAGTAGACGTATACGTGCATATTCCACTTGAGATTACAGAGTGAAGGAAACCACAAGAAAAATTTGGAGTAGGCAATGTAAGTGCAGTGAAGGAAAAAAATGAAAAACTTAATATCAAAATGTCAATTTAACTGCAGAAAAATGTAGGATTCTGAAAGCAAAGACACATTATAAATGAATGCTTTGAAAAATCTATCATAAACAGCACAGATGTATTAAAAGAGTTATTGAATTTTAAAAAATCCCTCTCCAGAATCCACGTCTCTGGTTAGAAGTTCAACAACAAAAATGGTTATCCCTTGATTCCAACAAATCTGTCACCTTAAGATGCAAGTTCAGAATGCAAGTTCAGAATGAAGAGTCACTATTCTGAAATTCACTTTTGTTTACAACAGTGACAGAAACTGCTTGTCTAACAATCTAAACTTCTTGGAAGTTTTTCTTTTAATTTCTGTATTTTTTGTGGATCAGTCAAAAGAGATCATCATATTCTGGTGTCTAACTATAAATAGGTTAGCAAGAGAAAGTATGAGAAGTTTGGGGTCTTTTTCCCCGAAGGAAAAGAATGTTTTTTTCTTTTCCTGTTCTAATTGCTCTTTCTTGATAAATATATCTGCAATGGTAAGCTAGCTGAGGGTGTCTACTCTTCACTAAAGATAATACGGCTAATTACATTGCAGCTTCCTACCTACTTTTTAATGAATGACATAATTTTGCTTTTTTCTTCCTTTTGAGATTATTTTCATGTCAAAAAATGGCAAAGGACCCTGTCTTGAGGGAACTTTAAATGTAGATTTTTTTATACTGAATTTGATTTTTTTTCTTAGTACATTTAAACAATCAGAGGATTTGTCTTCCTTGCCAATAAGACAAGAATGTTTCTATTTATAACATGAAGTCATAGGCTATTTTAATAAGAAAAAACTTGTTTCAGCATTAAGTTAGAACTGCATTAACATAATTCTACAAGCAAGGGAACAGCAAGAAGAAGTACAGAATAAAAAACCCCTTCAGGATATGTGAAGGAAACAAGGGATAATTATAATACTGTAGTAATATTAATACAGTGAGCACGACAAATATAATACAATAAATGGTCCAGGCTTTGCAATGTATTCCCTTCACACGTAATACAGTGTTCAGGATATCTGTTTAAATCAGCTGCAGATGCAGAGCAGCACTAGAACACTAGAGCTGAAGGACTGTACAAAAAACCAATGGAAGTCACTCATTTAACCACAGGGCAGCATAACCTGGAACCAAGTGAAAGCAAGAGGAAGATGACTACATGCTTGAGTAGATGTGGTTAAATCTGACATTTCCCCATCGGACACACTTCTGATATGCCACCTGAAGGGGATGGCAAGCAGGCAAACACCAGATAGTTAGCAAAGCCATACAGTTAACAGCACCAGCCACGCTTACTCGCCTTTACCAAATTCCACTTGAACAGAGCTTCAGCTGCAGTAAATTCCTGCACAGCTGCTGAGGGCACCAATTAAATCCTGAGTTTGGCTGGAAGGTAGTGCATGGGCTGAGGAGGACCATTGGAAACATGAAATTTTGGCCTGGGTGTAGAGCTGCAAGAATCACAGAGATTGCTGCATCCACACTGTTATGAAACTCTCCAACCAGATCAGTATAATTTGAAGCCTGAGATACTGTATCTACCACATGTGATGGTTGTTCAGCTTCTCGGGTGGATGAAGTCCAGGCAGATACACCCTGCCTGCCATACAGAGGCTGTGTAGATATGCCTGTGTCAAAATGGGATTGTTCCACTTAGACTGCAGTGTTTTCTGAGTGCTTTTTTAATATGGCTGTATTCTAGAGGCAGCTGGGAAGAGGTTGTTGAAATTACCAAGAAATTATTATTACCGAGCCCAGGACAATCTAAAGTAAAAAATAATCCTAAAATTTATACTGTATTGGTAATCCTCCTGCGATATGTATTTCATACTATGTCTTTTAAAGTTATATAAAAGAATTTCGTTTTCAATTTCTTAAATATTATAGCAACAATTGTTGTATTATCTCTTTTCATTCCACTTTGGCATCAATGCCTCATCTGATTTTACCTTATGCTAGGTAATATAAATGTTGCATTGTTACCCACTGGCTGTTCTTACCTGGAGAATTTACAGTAACCAAATACGTAAAAAGCTAATTGAATTTAGAAAATATGAGTTTAGCCACTGAAGGGAGATGTCATAGCACAAACAAGTTGTGTGGTATTATATAGACAGCCTCTCCACACAAATTTTACAAACAATAATAGACACATATGTCAAATAAATGTCATTAATTTTATATATTTGATGTACTAGCATATCTAGTTTCCTACTGGAATTAGGGTTCAATTTTTTGTTACAACTTTGTTCTGAGGTTGTAGCAGGTTGAGTTTTTTC
>WEKY01064537.1:0-17780 GCA_013390045.1 Picathartes gymnocephalus
TCCAAGTGGGTCAATGCCCAACTGCTTTGCAGCACGAGGGCTCTGAAAACTGCCCAGAAAAAGGACCAGAAAGGACCAATTGCTCAGCAGTTGATGAAAAAAAAAGGGGGGGGTTTCACTTATTACAGCTCTACAGCACCTCAGCCAGTGCAGCCCCAATGCTTCCAGTGGGTTTCAGCTTCTCAGAAATGGTGCTCCAAATGTAGGACATAATGAAGGCAACCCAAGTGATTCAGAGAAGTTTTTAATAAAAAGAATATTCTGGTCTAAATCCTTTAGTCTGCCTTAAAAACCCCAATGTGTTATTTCGCAAATGACTGGGTTTTTTTAATTTCCGTGTAATTTAAGTGAATTTGACTTGTCTTCACTAAATTGAACATCTCACAGACACCACAAGTGTAATCTTGAAATAAATCCACTGGCAGCCACATCAGGTGATCCTAAGTTTTTTTCCACATGATCTATTTCATGGCAGCCTCATGAGCATTGCTCATGAGCATTAACATCACACATGAAATCATTAATGAAATAATATTTTTCAACTCTAAATTGATTCTTTTCTCCTTTTACTCTCAGAAGTAGTTTGCTGGATCTAGAACTGCAGTTTACACGACCATTTATAAAGAAAGGTATTTGTAGAAAGTCACATTTTTATCAAAAAATGAACACAACTCTAGACTTGACCAGGTAGCCTGGCACTAAGAGAGAAGCAATAAAAATAAGACTGAAGCCACTACAAAACACAGTACTCCTTTACAGAGCTGTTAAAGTTCATTTTTTATCTTGGGTTCAAAGTAATGGCATAATCATGGTACCAGTGATAGTTTTCTATATAAGAACTATTAAAAATTAAATTTCATCACAGATTTATTCCATTAAAATAACTGCCTCTTGCCTTGAATACTCTACAATATAAATAAATGCATGAAGAACTCAACTAATTTTCCCTCTCCAATCTCTGGGTACTTTTGATCATGTGCAATTTCTTTTTGACCTTCCTTAGGTTTGAGAAAGGAAAGGCAAGGAAAGCACATCCATCCCTCTGGGGCAACTGCAAAAGATTGTGTGTGTCAGTTGCCATCTATGGAAATACCAGCATTTTTGGAAAGTGAAGAAGGAATTAAATGCTTGTGGTTTTTGTCCTCTTTTTGCCCTCTTTTCTGAGACATGGCAGCACTGATTGTTGCTATAGGTAGGATTTCCTGGCATCTTTCCTCTACAGAAAAATGGTGAAACAGCAAATCCCTTCTGCTGTCCAAAGACAGCACTGACACAGTTGGACAACACAACCTTTTTTTTTAATTATTATTTAGGACTACTGTAACAGTATAGAACAGGTTGTTTGTCCAACCTTGCCTATGATACAACAAAAATGTATGTTATGGATAAGCTATAAGCATTTCACTGATAAAAACTACAATTCTTTTATATAACATTGCTTACATAAGCAGTAACTTCTCTGTTCCAATTGTCCAAATAGTGTTTTATCATGAATTACCCATTTTTTAGTGCATGTAGCACATGCAGCAGGTTTTATGGACAGAGCCCTACCCGCAAGAATGGGTTCTAGCTGTCTTTAACCATTCCCATCTCATTCCAACAGTGCTAACCACCTCTTCTAGAATATTAATATCTTATTCAGTTTTTTTCTTTTTCTTTTATCCTTTCTCCTTATTCCTTTTCTACTACTCCCTTGTGAGCCTGCTTGATGGAAAGCTGATACAGAGCACAGGCTGAATGCAAATGGTTTAATATATTCGGGGATTAATAAAGACATCAACGCTAAAATTACAAGTCTAGAAGACATGAAAAGAAATTCAGAGTTATGAAAAATGGTTTTCTTTCCTTCCACCCTCCTTTAGCTGTTGGAGTATTTCCCTACGACCTGGGCTTTGGAAAGGCTAGAGGTGTGTGAAATAACAGATGTCCACCTCCTGATTTTGGTGAATTTAGGAAAATTGGTCATTTTTATAGAAAAAAACCACCCTTGTAATAATAATAAAAAAAAAGCCCTTGATTTCCAGTCCCACAGTCAGTACAGAGTGTTAGAGCAGCACTGCCAAAGTCTCTGCTCCTACACCCAAACCATCCAGATATTTAAGCAGGAATGAGCAAAATGACACCAATAAAGGGTGAGGAATCCATGTAGAGGGAACTGTAAAAAAAAAAAGTGCCATCCTACGGGAAGAAAATATGCGTGGAAAAGCCTCTGGAACCCGAGGAACAGCTTTGTTCCTCACTGCCTTGCGTGCGATGCACAAAATGAGCAAGGAGAAAGAAATGCCAGCTCTTTCTGAGCTAAAAAGATGGGTCAGCACTTATCCAAACCTATTAGTTCTTCAGCCCAATTACATTTTGAATGAACACACCCCACTCCCATTGTGTTTCTCAATGAATGATTCTGGTATTTTCTTTCAGGAATATACTGAATCAGCCACTGCGGGCAATTAACTCAATAAATGACTACCAGGGGGATGCACTGATGCTGTTTCCGTGTGAATCCAAGATCTGTGAAAAGCTGGAAGAGCACTCAGCAGGACAGTGCTGAAAGTGGAGATGTGTTCCCAGCTTCACCCACTGACACAGCCCCGTGAAGGGGAACAAATGCTAACACCTCCAAGCAGAAATCAGCCCTGGATGGCTGTCAATCCAGCAAGAATCCAGGGTAAAAAACTCCTGCCCTTAATAAAAATCACCTTTCCAAATACTGGCGTTTTTGCTTTTTGCTGTTTAGATGCAGTTTGAGGGGAGAGAAAGGGATCATGAGAGTTTCCCTACAAATTTCCCTACAAAATGGTTTGGGTGTCATCTCTGTTATTCCCTCTGCGTGTGTCCTGTGTGCCAGTAAAAATTCATGGTGCTGAAGAAAGGTTCCTGTTCCTTCAGCCTCACACCCTGGTTCATGGAGAGTGGTTCCACACAGGAATTCGGGATAAATCACTGCTCTCTGAAAGTCCTTTCAAGAGCTGAGGGCAAACACCGGCTGTGGAGTTGCCCATCACAATGGGAAACAAGCAACCCACAGAGGTGCAGAGTTCTAAACCCACAGCTAAAAGAAATCAGAATCCTCCTGAAAACAGGGGAATTCACAAGCACAGGGCACCTTTGGTCACCACCATCAAATCCAGGATGTGTTTTTTAACCACTGACAGCAGCTGTCTGTGTGCTGCTAAATTTCAGCGCTTCATGGTAACACAGCTACAGACTAAATTTTATGACAGTGCTTGTCCCACACTTCTCTTTGGCAGAGAATTATCCCTTTTATGCCCCAAACAGTTGTTTTTAGTAGTCTTTTTTTCCTCCCTCATGAGTGTTTAAAGGACAGAAATCAAGATGTGTTTGCTTGGCATGCGAAGACCCTACATCACCAGAGGAACTGGAGGCAGCAGGTTCTGAGCACAGGCAGGAAGAGTTAAAGCAGCAATGAAAGGCTGTGGAAAGGCAGTTCTTTCTGGCTCTAATATTTCTTAAAACACTATTCACAGATCTCTGCAAAAAAAAAATCCCGATGGTGCCTCAATTTGAGATCAAAGGAAACAAAAAAAAAAAACCCAAAAACCCCCAAAACAACAACAACAACAAAAAACCCAACCAACCAACCAAAAAAAAAAGCAGATGAGAGTAGTGAGCAATTTAGAGAAGATTTGAGAAAAGAGGTTTTTTTAAAATATTTATATCCATGTACACACAGAAATGAAGACATAAATCCACCACAAGACTATTCACAATGTGCCTGGAACAATCATGGCTTTGGCAGAATTTGCAGGATTGAATGGTTTCGGGTGGTTTTTTTTAAGTGGCCTTGCATAGCACAGGGCAATTTCCCCTCACTTCTGACTTAGCAGGGATCATGCTGGATTTATTAACACTTGACATATCCTAGAAATTCTTTACAAACCCAACTCCCCTCCTTCCTCCCTGCAAACTAGTTCAGCGAAAGGATTTGCCTTCAAAATATTTCAGGGAAGTCCTATGGCCTACATAATGAAAGAAAAATTAAAAATCAGGCTACATAATTGTTACTTCTTGCCTTAGAAGCTTGAGACATCTGCAAGTGACTTTCCCAATACATAATCCTGTTTTCTTCATTGTACATGTGCACTCAGGAATATTTATTGCTCTGCACTGAAGCCCAAACAACAAAGAAAATCTTGTTAGATCATCCGTGCAATCTTGTTTTATTAATAAAGGCACTTACAGATACTATGGCTTGCATATCAAAAGTTATCCTGATACCATCTGTGGGCTTGGGCAGACATTTCTGTCTCTTTTTGTATAACTCTGCTGAGTAAAGATAAATATTGTACCACAAGCAAAGATACCCAAAGGAAATGAAATTTTTGAGTCCTGGCACAGGCAGCCATGCCAACATGGATCAATAAAGGCTCTTACCTGGCAAGGGGCAGCCCAGGATTTCCAGTCTCATGCAGATGCTGCCCTCCTGGAACCAGGAGCGGGGGTTGATGCGGATGTAGCGAGCCACCAGCGGCACCGGCAGCAGGTTCAACACCGGCATCTCCTTCTCACTGTTCCCCTCAAAAATCTGGGCAGGACAAACAGTGGGAAATGGCAACATCAGCGCTTCAAAATGTCTCCTTGTGGTTTTGGTAGTAGAAATGTAAAATGACTTTTCAGCTGCGGGCTGACGGTGGCTCAAGCCAGAACTCCCTGTTCCCCCAGGACAATTCCGTGGCCGTTCCTGTACCTTGGGATTTGCTCTTAAACCCATGGCACCACTGAGAGATGCCACCTTTAAGTTGTGCACTGAGTAATCTGTGGCCAGCCCCTGCTTTCCCACCTCTGCTCTTCTTCCTAAAACACATTTCATTCCACTCACCACATCTCCAGATTCATTTCTGACAGCAGTCCACGCGTGGCTGTCATTGCTCACCAACACTCTGTAAGAGGTCACCCAGTTACTCCTTGAAAAAGAGAAAAAATAAGTTATTTTTCATAACTTAGAATGACTGACTGCACATTATTTAATATAATCAAGGCTGCTAGCAGTGGAAATCCCATTTGGCAAAGTCATGCCAATCTGGATTCAACAGACAATTCAAAAAGCCCAGCAAACAGAAGCGAAATCCTGGTGAGATATTATTATGGGATTCCAGGAGGTGAGAGACTTGCTGCTCTCCTCTCCTTTTATATGCAGAGTTTGGGATAAATGGCTTATCTAGAACAGATTTATGCAGTGTTCAAAGATCATCTTTTCAGCTGCAGAACATTTATTAGTTCTGCTGTTACTATCAGAGAGGATAGGAAAAAAGTAATAAATCCTCAAGGATGAAACATCTGTGAATTTCAACCAGAAAAATTTCCATTTCTTTCAATAGAAGAATAACTGGAGCCTGCAGTTATTCTTGTATTTATTAGCTAGAGAGGAACAGTGAGACAATTGATCACAGGATGACTGTGATCCTGATCAATCCCCAATAGGCTGATTTTTGTAATGTTATCTGATTGATGGCAAAATGCCCTTTCATCTTAAAAAGTCAAATGCTTATGTTTCACCTGGATCCATCTAAAGAAGAGTGTGAGGAGATGCAAAATGCTGCTTCCTCTATTCTGAATTAAGCTGTGGAGATTCCCACTCCCATGCTTGGACATGGCCCATGGAAATGTGTGCACAGGGATGGAGAAGGCTGGAGAAGGTAATGCCCAACTCTCCTCTCACATTTGTTACTCAGAAAGAGCAGCAGTGATTTATTTTTTTTTTTCCCCTAACACCTGCTTTCAGGAGGCAGGGACTTGGAGGAGAGTTGTGGCTTGGAGGAATGTTTCTACCATGAAATCAGTCCAGGATGATTAAATTCTGTATTTACGGATATAAACTGATCACGTGCAAGCAGCAGGGCTGTGGAGCTGCCCTGCTTCAGTACAGGTTCTTAGCAAAGCTGCAGTCCCACGGCTGGGAGGGAAACCAGGGTAAGGAGAGCTCTTGCCACTGGAGAGAAGAACAGGGGCCTTTGGGACAGGTATTGGAGAAGCACCAGAGCATAGAATTTGGAGATCAGGAGAACCTGGAAGGACAGACACACCTAAGAACAACATCCCCTTGCACTGCTCCTGTACAAATACAACTTAGATCTGTGTTTTTTCTTTTGAAATCAACTAATAATAGCAAACTACCTATGAACACACGTATTGAACCCACGGTGCCTGTGTTCAAAGGGATAAACCAGCTTTTGTGTGCTCACTAAAGAGAGTCAGGCTTCTAATGAAGACCAAAAGGATGGAACAAGAGTAAAACCATCAGCACCAGTTCACCAAGCCTTGTACAGACAACAGAGTTTTGGGGATCTTTTTACATACCTAAAAACAAAGATGAGATAAATGTTTAGTAGGATTCGGAAAATCACTTCGGGACGTTCTATACTATTGCCCTCAAAAGTAAAAAAAAATGAGATTTTGAAAAGAAAAAAAAAAGAAAAAAAAGACTGAACAAACCCAGCTCTGTTTTAGACACTAAACCAGTCCTTTGCAACTCTTTCACCAGCCTCCTCCAGTGAATAGATTTTGCCATTCATGTTAGATTAAATGGAAAAATCTTGACTATTACCAAACAGACTGAACTTTTTGTTACAGTAATGAAAAGAAGGGTACATCTATCACTTGTAATGCACACAACTTTAGTATTTGGTAAACAACTGTAACAAGTTAACAGGACTCTGAAAATCCTAATTGTCTGCCTTTCAGTGGAAGGGCTCCTGGGGTAGGAGATTTACTGGAGAGCAGAGAAGTGCCATGCTGGCATATCTAGGATTTGGCTGTAAAATGATAAATGACACACAACAAAATAAACAGTGACTTCAGCATGCTGGATAAGTTTCTACTGACTCTTGCAAAGAACTTTACTTTCTTCCCTCAGCTTCTCTGTGTTCTGAAGCTGAAGAAAGGCAGATTTACTTCTGGCAAAGAAAGGAGCTGACAAGAAGGAAGGAGAGGGACTTGTGACAAGGACACGGAGTGCCAGGACAAGGGGGATGAAAGGAAGTAGGTTTGGATCAGATGTTGGGAAGAAATTCTCCCCTGTGAGGGTGGGGAGGCCCTGGCACAGGGTGCCCAGAGAAGCTGTGGCTGCCCCTGGATCCCTGGAAGTTCCAAGGCCAGGCTGGACAGGGCTTGGAGCACCCTGGGACAGTGGGAGGTGTCCTGTCCCTGAAGGGCAGGGGGTGGTATGAGATGAGCTTTAAGGTCCCTTCCAGCCCAAACCATTCTATGATTCTATAAAATGGCCAACAGCAAAACTCTAAAAAGAGGGAAATAGCTTTTTCTGAATTACTAGAAAAAGAAAAGCTTGGGAGCAAAACTCCTGGGTTTGAAGGAGGGTGCTGGTGGCAGTGTATATATTCAATGCACATAACATTATATTGGGCTTTTTGTCAGTTTTAATTTTATTTGCTTGCTTGTTTTGTTGGGGTTTTTTTGCACGGGTTTTGCATTATTGTTTTTTTTGAACTATTCCTGGCCATCTCTCAAAATCAGACTAAATGACCAAAAGAGGCAACGCTACAAACCAAAGAACATCATTGCTTCTGAAGTATTACAGAACTTTTTTCACTTCAGCTGCACCGATCAGATTAGGAGGGCAAACACAACATATTCACTGCTCAACATCTGCAAAAGAAATTCAGAGTACCAAAGTCACATAAAACCACAACAATGGTGGGATAGACTCTGTAAGACTTTTGTAAGAAAATCGTGGCACATATAGGAGGTTCTAAAAGAACAAGCTCCCTTTACTGGCGTGTGAAAACGTTGCTGTGACAGTAACATTTCTAAGCTGGGACGTTTATTTATCATATTTTGATTTTCTCACTCCCTACCATTACAAAAGTTCAAACTTCTCCCAAAGGAAAACATACACAAGCAGTCCTGCACATTCTCCATTTTGAGTGGCAACACGTAACGTGCTTTGGAGAGGCAGAATGCAATTAAAACCCTGATGGACTGCATCCAGCCTTGGACACTGGCAGGACAGAAGGACCTCAGAGGGTCATGGATGAGGTCAATCACTGCAATGTATGAAGGCACACACCATACACTATTAACTGTGTCTGCCTGTAAGGAAGAATAAAAACATCACAAGGGACCAGATTCCTTCTCTCACTGGCACTCCTTGCAAAGCTGCCTCCAGGGGCTAAAATCCTTCCCCCTTTCTCCCCCAATGCCATAATAAAAGCAGTTTCTGATAGTATTAAGAAGGCTGCTGCAAATTCAGCCTCTCCTAAGAAGTGGCACCTTCTCCCTAAAAGCCACAACCCCCATGGTGGGGAAGGAGAACTCTGTCTGTGTTCTTGCGGCCAGAGGATCCGGAAAAAAACTGCAAAGCCTGATGTTCAGGGCTTCTCACTGAGCATCCTCAAATCCCAGACACTTCTACAGCTCCAGACCAGCAGGAGAACACCAAAGTCACTAAATCCTCCTGGGAGCTGCAGTTTTTTCCACCCGTGTGTGGCACAGGAACCCCAGGAAGCAGCTGGATGTGCTGCACACGTTTGCAGCAAGAACAGCACTTCCCAGGATCCAGGAGTTCCAGACACACCTGGTTTATTAATGAAGGCACAAAAATCTAAAGCTTTTTTGTGGTAATCCATCCAAGGAACTCAGAAGTTAAAGCAAAGTTTGTGCTAAAAGAAGTATTGGGGAATTTGGGCTGTGTGATTACCTGGAGGCAGCAAGATCCATCTCCTCGGGTTTGGGGTTTGCAGACAGGGATTTCTGCCACATCCAATCTTTTTGGGGCCCATCAGCACTGAACAATAAAGCTGCCTAAGGAAGGCTGAAAGAAAGCTGTCACATTTTCCAAGACTCAGGGTGTTCCTGGTGTTGTTTTAGAGAAGCTCTTCTGGTTTCACTCTATAAAATCTCCCAGGACCTACCACTGCACTCCTAAGAGAAAAATACAGATATTTGTTGGGTTTATAGAGTTGAGGAGACAGAATTCCGGGGAAGTCCTAGGCCAGCATTCAGAGAAGAGTGCATTAATTATCGAGTTCTTTCTTGGCAGAGGGCAAGGCAGTGCAGAAACCACTGAGTGACAATTCTCGAGTGTTTGAGGTTACCCCCAGTTCGTCACCCTCTGTCACCAAGTGCCACTTCTGCCTCACAAATTTCCTCCATGCTGGGAAAAGATCACAAGGTACAGATTTGCCAGAGATCCTTTGGATTCAGGTGCATCCCAGTAATAATCCCTTTTCAAATTTATGCCAGCCTTATCTCTTCAGAAGCAGCCTATCTGAAAAATCTCAGTGTCCATTGCCAACATTAATCAATTCCTTTCAGAGACAGTAAATGCAAAAATCAAAGTATGATTCAAATTCACTTAATGTGGTGGATTTTTGAATTATCATTAATTACTTAGTTTTTATCTGTAAAGCACTGGCTTTAGACAAAGCTTATTTGAACACCTTCAATTTCAAATTCAGTTTCTTGTAGTGCATGGAAATGTCCTGCTTTTCCATTTTCATCCAAAAAGAAAAGCTGAGGGATTAAATAACTTGCCCAGGGACAGAGAGAGTAAACCTGAATCAAAGCAGAGAATTAAAAGCAGATCTCCTACAGCTTTGGCAGGTTGCTGTTCCAATAATCAGCTTTTCCTTATCTAACCACAGCATCAGGCTACCGAGCACAGGCAAAAAGAGCATGGCAGCACCAGAACAACAAAACATTTTCCAGCCTTGCCATCCCTGATGCAATTTCGTGACTTTTCTTCCTGTGTGTGGGACACGAGGCTGAGCCCCAGCTCAGCAGAACACCCAGCCAGTGCCGAATGGGAAGCAGTGGAGGGATGCCAGGTTTTCCCTGCCCAGGCTCCATTAGGCAGTGGATCAGCTGAGAACTGGGGCTGTCTGGGTTTATCCTGTTTGAGCAGCATCTGCTGAGTGTGATATTTTAAGGCCAAGCTTCTCAATCATGGAAGGCTGAACCAGCAACAAGTGAAGTAAATCTGACACTCTGAGGTTGCTTTTCCACATCGAGGAAACTCCACGTGATTTGAGGTGAACAAGGAAGGTTGGCAGCTGCTGGGAGCAGAAGCTCAAGCCCAGAGTGGCAGAGATGGGCCACAAAGAGGACTGAAGGGCTGGAGCACCTCTCCTATCTGGAAAGGCTGAGAGAATTGGAGTTGTTCAGCCTGGAGAAGGCTCTGGACTGACCTAAGAGCAATTTCCAGTGCCTAAAGGGGCTCCAGGAGAGCTGGAGAGGGACGGGGGACAAGGGATGGAGGGACAGGACACAGGGAGTGGCTTCCCACTGCCAGAGGGAGGGGATGGATGGGATATTGGGAAGGAATTGTTCCCTGGGAGGGCGGGGAGGGGCTGGGATGGAATTCCCAGATTTGCTGTGGCTGCCCCTGGATCCCTGGCAGTGCCCAAGGCCAGGTTGGAGCAGCCTGGGACAGTGGGAGGTGTCCCTGCCCATGGCAGGGGGTGGAATGGGATGACTTTTAATGTCCCTTCCAACCCAAACTACTCCATGATTCTCTGACATTCTTGGGATGAGACCAGCAAACACCAGCAGAACTCACATGAACATCATCTACAACAGACCTGGCTCCAGCTGAGCATTTTATTCTTCTGCTGTCAGGCTAGCCTGATTTATCTGCAATAGAAAGCTCTAAAATTAACATAAAATAGAACCAGTCAGGCAAATAAATGTGTACCCAGCAATAATATATAAATTGACAAACCGAAATACTTGAAATAGCAAAATCTCTACACCAAAAAAATGCTGGACAAGCCTTATACTAAATGATACTCATGCAACAGAATCAGCATGCTGGCAATTAAATGGCTTTCTACTTGAAAAATTAATTTGTACTCTCATGCAATTAAATGTAAAACCATTAATATTAATATTCTATAATAACATTTATGCTGATAAAATTTTTAACCACCCACTGCCAAAAAGCTTCCAAACAAGCCTTGTCAAAAAATGCCCAGGCTAACCACAGGTAGCCCAGCATGTTTTCCAAAGTAATTAAAATAAATATGATTTAAGAGATGAATATTGACTAGCCAGCAAGGGTATTTTTTTTAATAATTGAAATCTTTGAATGTTTAATTTTTAAAATTGCTTCTAGCTGACTGAAATGAATGTACTGCTGTGAAATCCATCTCTTTGGAGGCCCTATGAAAAAAAAGCTCAGAGCCAGAATTTCACTTGCTCAAAGTGAGTTCAGGACAGCTTTGTCAAAGCTTTACTCAATAAACAGGAGCTGGGGTTGCAAATACCTTTCCTACCCAACATCTGCAACTTACAGCCAGGTTTTGACAAGAACTGTATGTCTTTCTAGAAAATCTGGT
The DNA here is from genome assembly GCA_013390045.1 of Picathartes gymnocephalus. Classification (NCBI taxonomy): domain Eukaryota; kingdom Metazoa; phylum Chordata; class Aves; order Passeriformes; family Picathartidae; genus Picathartes; species Picathartes gymnocephalus. Next base: position 11,310 of record WEKY01064537.1, read on the forward strand.
GCCAGCTGTGGGTGCTTCTTTTTGCTGCTGTACATTCAGCCAGTAATGCCTGAAGGTGCTGGGGTCAGAGACATCCTCTGCCCCAAACATTTTGGTGTTAACACCCATCATTTCAGGCCACTCCTCGCAACAAGATCTGCAAGAGTTTGAAATTCTTCCTACACCAGATCCTCTGTATCTGCTGAACTTGACCAAGCTGTGATGCCTTTCCTTCTGAACCTCTTTCAGTGGCATTCTTAATTTTCCTTTCTTTTTTGTGCCTATCTCACCTTTGTAAATCAGCCGTGTATTTGAGGAGAAAAATCCTGTCTTTACAGGCACTGCCTCGCTACAGGAATGTTAAAACACAGGAAAATGAAAAGTCCTGCGAGTAACCAGCAAACAAACACTGCCATTTGCGTCCACAGCTGAGAGAATATTTACAGCAGTGCTGCAGGCTCTCACTGCTCCCAAACCCACAGAGAGGTGGCCAAGTGCCACTCCGTGTGTGTGAAGGGGACACTGCTTTGGGAAGGGGAGGGACAAGGAGCCTGGTGTCCCCAACATGACCCCCACACAGCCCTCCTCACTGCAGCCAGTGCCAAACACACAAACGCCGGCTGTGATGAGGGAGTGTGAGCAATCTGCCGCAGCAGATGCCTAAATTCACTTGATGTGGCCCTTTACGAAAGCCTTTGCCTCACTGGATTTCGAGTCCTTTCCAGGGAGGTTAAAAATCTTTTCTTCCACCTGTGAGCATCCCCAGGGAGCCTCAGTGTGCAGGGCAGGCTCTCAGGGCAGGCTCTGTCCCCTGCGGAGAGCGCAGAGTGGCCAGGCAGGAGCTGTCCCTGGGGGTGGCACTGACCTGCTCCCTCCCAGCTCGGCCAGAGGCTCCCTGGGACACACCAGACTCACAACACGACAGCTTCAGCTCGGACATTTTTGTCAAGCAAACCTGTGAAAGCACAAATCCGTCCCTGGGCGTGCTGACAGCACCCCACCCACAGAGGATGAGCCGGGCTGGCCACCAGGGCAGCTCCCCAGCACGGCAGGGCGCGGGCAGCGCTCATCGCTGGTGACAAACGCTGGGACAAAAGCCTGGGCAGGGGACAAGAACTGAGCTGGGAAATCACCAGGGCACAGGGACTGAAGTTAAAGAAATAGATGGAGAGCACTGGAGGTGCAGCTCGTGAAAGCACGCGGGAAGGATTCACCAAGCCACGGCCAACAGCAAATATAACTTATTAGGTAAGCCCATCATCAACATGAGTATAACATATAACTGCTGACATTATTATCTCAAGAGAGCTTTTCCTGCCATGAATTCAGCTTGTCTTGTAACTCCCATGAATACACTTGATATGATTTCTATGGATTTGGAACAATTCACACCGTGAGGCTGATTTTGGGAAAGCTGTAAGAATCTCTGCAGTCCTGTCCCCCAGTCAGGGCAAAAAACAGCTTACACTGATTTAATGCACCAGAACAACTCGAGTCTGCACACAGCAGCTGCTTGTTTTGTTACCTGATTCGGATAAACCAACCAGACATACCCACTGAACTTGCTGAAGTTTCACCAGGGTGTGTTGTCACAGCCTCTGCATGGGGACAGGAGGAGCTGCTCTGAAAATCAGTGCCAAGTTTGTCTGTGGCACCCGTGAGCTGGACAGGATTTAGGGTTTATTCTTCTCTGCACTCACAAGCAGCATTGCACTGCTAAATTTTGACCCTTCGTGTGTGCAGAGCAAAGTTCTGTTTGCTCAGATTGTAGTAACAGCTCAAAACACCTGTGAATATCCACTCCGCTTTTCTGAATGCTACCACAGTGTCACTGGCAGGATTATCATTGCTCTTCCTTCTGTTATTGCTGGAATACTGAAGATGCTCATGTGATTCTCTCTTCAGGAAGCCAATGTTACTACTGAGACCATGACCTCAGTACCAGGAAGAGCTGATAACACCCTGGCAGTGTTATTTTAATGGTTGGACTTGATGATCTTAGAGGCCTTTTCCAACCTTAACTATTCTGTGACTGATTTTTTACTGCCTTGCAAGCAAGGAAATTACCCCCTTGCCATAGAGACTGCCTAAAAAACAAATCTCAGCTTCTGAGAAAGTGCCAGCGAGTGCAGCAATAAGCTGAAATGTGGGGCAACACGTTAATTTTGTGACTAAAGAGCAGAATGCTGTACCAGCGAGATTGGAAGCAAGCAAGCAAATTGCACTGACCTAAATTTATCCTCAGCTGCATCTCTGGAAGGCACCCAGCTTGTTACAGAGCTCCAGCTCCCCCAGGACAGTTTGTCAAAAGGGATGCTGGGGCATCCTGAAGAGCCACACTGCACTCAGGGAAGGCTGAGGCTGAGGGTGTATTAGCAAAGAAACTGCAAAATCATTCCCCTGTTCAACCACAAGGATCTTGTCTGCAGCCAAAGCATGATCAGACACAAAAAATCCAACCTGCTGGATATTTGTTATTTGCCATCCCTACAGAGCAGCTCAGGGAAATCAAACAAGTGACACAGCAGGGAGCGTGCCGTGGTGTCTACACCAGCTTCTAGTTAAAATGTTTCTTCAGCACTAATCAAAACAAGTGACCAGCATAAAAATGTGTCAGTTTAGAACCAGGCAAGACATGAAAATCATTCCTTCCAGCCAGCAACAACACTGATTTGGTGTCTCCTCAAACCCTTTTAAGAGCTATTGCAATTTTGGAAGGCACAGGGAATAACCTCTACCCAAAACAGACTTGAAAAATTAAGATGTTCCCCCTCCATGTTTCCCTTAAAGACAAATGTCTTGCATAAAAGTAAAAAAATCTTCAATATTTTCATGAAGCTGAAAGGTCTTAAAGAGAACATAATTGAAAGTAAGCATATTTTGAATTTTTTTCTAAAATTTCACAATTTTGTTTCGGAATTCTAGCTGTCTGCACAGATCATTTCACCCATGGTTTTTCTTACAGTTGTCATTTTGCCATTCCGTGGCATGCAGTGATAGTTCAAAATTCACCATGATTGAAAGGTTAATTTTTAGAAAATGCATCATCACAAATACATCTTACTCACTGCAACATTACATCCCCTCCTGAAACCCAAAACATCCTCTGCATTCACACAGCCTGAAGCTTCACATTACTGTCAGCACACTCGGACTCTATTTTGACATATGGGTTTTCTCTTGATACAAAAAAAATGATGCTGATTATCAGAAGAGAGTCTGGTTTGTGGGAAACAAGTTTCCTCTGTTTTTCAGATCCTTGCCAAATGCTAAGAGTGATTAATATTTTCTTTCCCTCTGTCAAGAGAGTGCATATTTTAAACTACCACATCACTGCTTTAAATCCATGGCACATATCCACAGTGATGCTTCCAGTGTCCCACTCTACAGCCTTGAACAGTTGTTTCAAGATATTTGGTTCCTCAAACTGGAAGATTTACTGGCAGCAATTTGAAGAATTACATGTATTATTTCTCTCCCAAAGCAACAGATATTCTGCCCACTTTCAAGGCATTGGATTTTATTCCTATTAACCAGCACTTGTGGCACTCCTGACTTTTGGATGTCTTCAGTGGAAAAATCAAATAGAAGTCCTGGTTCTCACAGCTGGGCTCCACTTTTTCTGTGAAATTCATCATCTGCTGATCTTCTGGATGATCTAAGCAGATTTGCCCATTTATGGTGGCAAAAGAGCACTTTTCCATGATTTCAGGTTTCCCAGGAATGACTGAGGTGCCTGAACAGCAACAGCCCTCGAACCCACGTGCCTGCTTTGACTGGTAAAAGGAAGGACTCCTCAAATCCAGGATTTTTTTTGTTCAAAGCCTGGTTTTGCTTGTCACAGGAATAAAAAAAAAAAAAAATAAGAGCATAAAAATTTGATTCCATGTGACCATCACAGAATTCACAGCCGGGCAGTTGGAGCAAAAAATTTGACTCAGAAGTGCTTTTCCTTAAAAAGGAAATGATGAAACAATCCAAGTATTCATTACAAACCAGGCTCAGTTTCCTTCTCTCCCATCAGGTCATCTGTGTTTTCAAGAGCAGCTTCTGCAACTCGGCCTCTTCTTCCTCAAGGCTCTCCTGTCTCCAGCCTGGGATGGGCAGGAGGAGCCACAACCCAGCAGAGGAGACACACAGGGAGGAGCAGGAGAGGAAGGACAGAGGAGAAGCAGCTCCTGCCAGCACACAGGAAGTGGAAACCCCCAGCATTTCTGTGCTCTTTGCATTGTGTCAAGTGTAACCTTCAGTCCACCATTGCACAGAAAGGCCAACAAACCCCAAATAAGCAAAGCTGGACGTGAGCAGATTGCAGCTGGTTGGAGTGGTCACAACAAAACCAGGCTCCAGGTGCCAGAGCTGCTCCAAAGGAGGGAAAGGATCAATCCAGCACCAGTAAAAAGAGCTCTGGCTGCAGCCTCACACACAGGAGAGCAAGGGCCAGACTGCTGAGAACTCAGGTTTTGCAGCCCTGCAGTGAAGGGTGAAGATGTTTGGTAGAGGATTCAGCAGGGTGTCCTTGCCTGCCCTCCCTGGGCATTTTAAACGTCCTCATTAAGTCATCAGCAGGAACCTACAGGGACCAGGACAGGCACAAATCTGATCTAGGCAGATCTTCCAGTGAAGTACCTTTTTTTTTCATTTTAAGAAATGATTAAAATTAAAGATTCTTGTTCAATACAAAGAGTTGGTTTACTGGTTCTTTAACCCTATTACATAATAATGTGGACAGAGCATATACGACCTTAAATCCCATCCAGTGCCACCCTTTTCCATGGGCAGGGACACCTTCCACTGTCCCAGGTTGCTCCAAACCCCAATGTCTTGGACACTTCCAGGGATCCAGGGGCAGCCACAGCTTCTCTGGGCACCCTGTGCCAGAGCCTCCCCACCTTCACAGGATACAATTTCTTCCCAATATCTAATATAAGCCCTCCCTCCTTCAGTGCCTTGCTTTTTTATTTTTAAAATATAAAGCTGGGAAAGTCTCCAAGGCTTTGGACTAAATAAAAATCTTACCTCGGCTGCCTTGCTTGGCAGACTTTCACTTCCAATACAACACAGATCAGAGAGGTGGTTTTTTTTGGCTCTCCTACCTACAATAAGATTATTCCCCAACATATGTTTCCATCAGTCATGAAAGCACTCTACTCCTGTCCCACAGCCTCACAGAGCTGGGGAGGTGCCTCAGGTAACAGGAGGGCATCTTTTGGTACAAACTTTCATATCACCAACAATCCTTTTGGACACCATCACAGCCAGCAGCTGAGGGGGTGAGGGAAGGAAGCTGAGGGGTCTCTTTTGTTTTCTGAGCAAAAAAAGGCACAAAGGACCCTGCCCAGCCCCACACTCCTTTTCTGTCCCTTACTGGGCCTGTTTCTCCCCACTCCCCTGCTCCTTCCATGGGGCACAGCTCAGTCCCACAGGATGTGTTTTTTGGCAGACATTATCCTGCCCCACAGTGCAGCTGGTCCTGTGGAAACCATCTTTGCTCTTACCAGGCAGAAAAGGACCTGTTTTTCCTCAAATCAGAGTAGCAACCCAGGAGGAGCCTGGAGCTGCTCTGCCAGCACCAATCCTGCTCTTCCTGCAGACCCTCAGAGTTCTGCCCACCAATTTTTTTTTTTTTTTTATGGGGAAAAGGGGCAAAACCAAAATTCCCTGCCCATGGCAGGAGCTTGGAACCAGATGACCTTTAAGGTCCATTCCAACCCAAACCTTTCTGTGATTCTGTGTTTCTGTGGTTCAAAAACACCACAAGATGACTGTGAATACCAGCTATAAATAGTGCCAAATCCTGCTGTAAACTCCTAACAGAGCTGAACTAAAAATAGAAACAGGGCAGGATGAAGCCGTGCAGCTCTGGCCTTGAGAGGAACAGCGATGTCAAGAGGATGAATAAAGAAAAGAGTAAGGCTTGGCTACAGTAATTATCTACCTACTAGGGAACAATGTGGAAGAAATATAGAAACCTTATTGCCAAATAAGCTCCTACTCCCACAGCCACGTAAAAAGAAATTACACAAAAAAACCCACAGAAAATTAAACGGTTGAAAGAAAATTTTTTTTCTAAGACATAGTGGCATTTTTTTTCTGGTTTATCTTTAATTGCATTCATTTTCTAAGGGAGAGTTCTGACCAGAATGGATCTGTCAGAGTGGTTGCGCATCTTGGGCAAAAGGTCCAGCAGCACAAGTGGCATTATTTGCTCACATAAAGCTGTGAGATTCAATGACAAATTAAAAGGCTGAACAAACATGTAAAGAGCAGGAAAAAAACCCCAAATCCTCACCTCCAGTTCCTGTTCCTGCCATCTGATTGCTGCATCCCTCATATACACTCAGCAACAGTCACAGAGGAGTGAATGCACAAAAACCAGGACAAAACACTTATTTCTCAGTGCCATGAACACATTCTCTAGTACAAGCAGTGGCCAAAAAGCTCAAAAATAGTATATTTTACATATATAATATATATATTTATATATATTTA
>WEKY01064538.1:0-16342 GCA_013390045.1 Picathartes gymnocephalus
TCCCTCGCTTTCCCCTCCACTCTTTGCGCCAGTTTTGTCGTCCTTTTTATGGACCTCAAGATGGGCTACCCACGATCCATATCACGCATAGTTTCCAGGTGTTCAAGAGTACTTATGATAAGCAGACAATGATGAAAAACTTTTGGGATCCTTTCTCTTATTATTAGGCTCTTACAGGGAGGTAACGAAATTTTGTGAACTATAGCAACAAATCTTCTTGGAAAAGGTGCAAATGAAGTTCAAAAGGTGTTCATGAAATTAGTGTGGTTTTGATCACTTTATATATATAGAGTCCATAATACTGATAATACCACCAGGCTGCTTTTGGGGCTCTGATGTTAAAGACCGTTACAGACTTGACTTGTACCCTTGGTGCTTAGACATTCTGTACCACAGTCCATCCTTGCACCTTATAGTGTCATCTATTTTATTTAGGAGAAATATTGAATGAAATCTGAGCTACATTACAGAATAAATGTTAGGTTTTTTTAACTGTAGTTAAGTGCATGTCCCTACCCCGTAGAGAGATTATATCTCTTTGAGTCTGTTTTTACCATTTCTACTGCAGAAACTACCTATGAGTGAGACCAGGTGGCAGTTTACATGTTAAATTATCAATAATAGTGAGCGATGGCTGGTAATAATTAAACTATTTTTAGATCTCCTTGAGTTTCATCAGGAATTAGAGAGGACTTTTCAAATTCTGTTTCTCCTGAACAACTTGTGGAAGAAAAAACCTACCACCTTCCTTGGGAAATTTGATCTGACTGTGCAGATTAACAAAGTTTTTAATAAAGCATCTCAATAATAAGAAGAGTCATTTCTCTATGTATACTGCCTGAGAATCACCATTGGATGAGAGAATTCTAGTTCAAGAACCTATTATGGTTCACTATGTTACTTCACTGTGGCTGCAGGTCAGGGACACCTTAGTGAGCCATCTTCAACTCTGAAAACAGCTGAGCTGTGGCAAAACAGAACTCAGTGTGGGCTGCAAAATCCAGCTGAGAAGTCAGGTGAATACTATAGGGCTTCACTTGTGCTGAGCTCTCTGCAGAGTCAGCAATTCCCAAGTCAGCAATTTTAAAGATAGCTCTTGTACAACTACTCTACCTACTTATATCAAAGATGTGGATTATATCAGGGATAAAAATTGTCCTTAGATATGAGATGTGTTGCCACTAGCCTATAGCAGGCAAACAGAAGGCAAAGAGCTGCAACATAAATAAAGAGATAGCAGCTATTCTTCTCCTTTGCCCAGCAAAGTGTACTTTAAAGTAGTCTTGCTGTTGTCAGTCAGGATGTTTTTGTTATTTAAAAAAATCACTTGATTTGTGCTTAAATGCCAATAACTTGTAAGGAGGACCAGGTAGTTAATAAATCTGTAATTAATCATACCTTCTTCTTATAGCCTCATAATCACAGAAGGGAATTTAATAAAAAAATAGTTGACATTGAATTAATATATCAAATTGTCCCCAAGCTGGCCAATTCTTTGCAATATTAGGTATGGGTTTTTTTGCTTTCTCAGCCTGGAATCCCTCTCCTGTCATTACAGTGAAAATGAACCTGAAAATTTGTAATCAATGTGTCAGATCACCTCAGCTGTATAACACTGTGTCAGCAGTCTCATACAGATATCTAGGAGACAGTTCTCCAGAAACTTGAATTGAAAAAAGAGGCTAGCTGTGATAACATTTTTATCAACATTCAGATATGTCTTTTAATTAGTTTCCAATATTATCAAATACTTGACTTGGTAAATACAGTTTTATTTCTTGGATCATCAGTTTCTGTTTGATTTCAGTAATCCTGAATATTTGCACACTTCAATTTTCCAGATTGAGACTAAGATCCCAAATACATATTTTCTAACTTGATGAATTTATACCTTCACTTTTGTGCAATTATTTTCTAGTTATAAGAAAATCAGTAAAGTGTGGCCACAAGAAGGAACCATCACACTGCCAGATGTAAAAAATGGTCTGGATGAATGGAAATTCAAGAGTTCAGCTTTAGTCATTGATGCTGCATTACTTTGAAACTCTAATTGATCGGAAGGGTCACACACAAACCTTTCTGAAAGCCACTCACATGAATTGCTTCAAGCAGAAGGACTGCTATAGAGCTGTATTTCATTTAAGTATGCTTTTTAAACCAGAAATAGCAGGATATTGTGCACTTAAACATGTGACCTACAGTCTAACTCCCCAGGATTAAATACTTTCAAGAAGAGGTATTAAATGATCAAGAAAAATCATCTTAGTTGTGTAGAGGGAAGAATATAATAAAGGAGACAGTGTAACAGTTGGTCTAGAACCAGCTGAAAATACTCTATGAAATTCAGCCTAATTTAACACAAATGTTTCTGAAACAATTGACTGTCCATGAAGGCTTTTGATATTGTGGTGCATATTCAAAATCATTGCTACCTACCTGCCATCAGTGCTGAATTTTCTAAGCAGCAGGGATGTGAATGGTGGACGTCGGAATGTTTGTCAGGGCCATTAAAACTTCCTAGTGCTTCAGGACCTGACATGACATCGCAGCACCAGGCCTGCCAGAGTTCAGGAAGTGTTTGGACAACACTCAGACACATGATGTCATTCTTGGGGTGCCCTGCTCAGGGCCAGGAGTTGGACTTTGATGATCATGCGGATCCCTTTCCAGGAATTATTATCAGAATATTCTGTGATTCTGTGATGATATATGAGTGCTATCAAATGTCCCTTATGGTTCTGTCTGTTACTCAAGGGGAGTGAGTGACAAGTGAAGAGCCTCTCAGCTTGTCATTGCAGAGCACAGGTGTATATTGCAGTGTGAGCTACACATCTGTTTCGTGGAGTAATTCACTGACAAAAGAGGGTTCTGTTTCCATAACAACCTAATAGCTGAACAACTTCTTAGGCAGCAGGCATTTTCCTTCTCGAAGTAATTTTGTGCCTTAGAGAAATGCACTAAAGTTTCCCACTTCCCAGGATGTTTTGCACAATATAATCACCCTTTACCTTTAGCACAGAAAGAGTATCGTTGGCCATGGAAAGAATGAGCAAGAGAGTCCCACAGTGCCCTGACACAATGATAGTACTCCCCTTAGAGGGAGATAAGTTAGATTCTAGCCTTTGTGTAGTTCCTTTCAAGATAGATCTTCAAAATATCTGGGTTCTGTGCCTGTTACTCTGCATAGAAATCTGTATTGGAATTTCAGTTAGTCACTGATTTCTGTGCTAGTGATTAAGAAGTTTCTCATTTCCAACTTCAGTGTATTCATGATGAAATCCAGTCAAGATAGAGATATTCTAACATTCTGTCTTTGGCTAAGTTGGAGCTCTCCAACAACTCTTCAGAAATCAAATCGCGTTTATAATGTTTATACCAACTGAAGTCGTTGAACTGGAAAACAGATACCTTTTCTTTCAATTAAGTGTTATATTTAGTCCAAGTGAAAATAGTTTGATTTTGCTGTTTGTGTGCTTTTTAGTAAAATTTACTTCAAAGTAAAAATTGAAAATTGTCAAAATTTTTCAGCTGAATTTTTAGTCAATAGCTTATTAATAGTGAAATTTAGTGTCAAGACCTATAAATATTTTTTCTCTCCTATTCTTTTCCTTCCTTTAACCATGCTTGAGCCAAATGGAGATAATTTGGCTATAGTACAGAATGTATGCATTTATCAATTTACTTGTTTTAACAGGTTAATTTACAGTGTTGTAAGGTTCACATTCAGAGTTACAAGATACGCATCTTTGCCAGAACACTGTACCAGAAATGGAACTAACCTTTTCCTGATTTTCAGTGACGTCACATTTTGTAGTTGTCATTCCGACTGCCCCATTATAGAGTGCACACTTATCAGAAGCTATTTTGTCTAATACATTAACATATGTTTACAGCTCAGATTTTTAATTTCATGTGACATTTTAATAAAAATCGGGAGAGTGCTGATGGAAGAGTGAAATATAGAATAGCTCTCTTATCTTGCATTTTTCTGAGTTTTTTCTTCAGTGCAGCTAGTACTTTTTTAAGTACTCTCCAAAATCAGAAAAGATTCCTGAAATTTATGCCTAGGGTATTTGCTGCTGTAGCTGTTTCTATAACAGAAATTACAATTTTATAATTTCTTTTAATTTTTTAAGTATTTTCTGGCATTTTAGAGTTCCTTTTATTTTCTCAAAGTACAAATCTCCAAAATATGAGAAGCTTGGGAGTTTTGTCTCATCATAATGATATTTTCATACCTATTTTTTGCATTTCTGATATTTTTTAATTAGGATGCTTTCTATTGACTTTTTTAATACTGTACCTCCTAGAGGAGCACAGTTCACCTGTGGTCCTGCGTTGGTCACAATTTTGTTGACAGGCATTACAGACCTGCTGGTCTCAAGGAGTAGGTCTTCAAGTGATCTGGGTCTCAGAGGTTGACATGTATTCCTAATGTCACTGATGTTAGCACATGTTTTGCCAATGATTTCAGGTGGGTTAGATTTCCACTGTATACATCATCTTCCAAAAGAAGGGTCTTCATTAGAATTAGGAATTAGTCAATTAAGTATTGATATGAGACTGGGAAAAATGTGTCTTATAAGATAAAAAATGAGGTACTATGTGTGAGAATATTTCCCTTCTGATTTTGTCTGAAATCAGAAGATGCTTCTTAAACTATCTGCTACACTGTTGTAGTTGGAAGTGTCTGTAGATGGGTCAGTGAGATGTGCAACTGTGATTTCTGCTCTGTTAACTACCTCCTTCTAATCATGTTGTGACATGTTAAAGCTGTGGCCTACTCCAGCTATATTTGGGTAGTGTTCAGGAGGTGAGTGAGACAGCCTGAAGGTTCTTTCTACAATGAAGTTTGTTCCTAGGTTGTCTTTGCGTGGCAGGTTTCTGGTATTACCCAAGAAACAGGCCCTAGTAATCCATATTCACTTTATGTAGACAGATGCTGTCCCATATTCTCTCTTGACATGTCTGTAGCCTGCTGTCAGTAGATACACCCACAGTGCACATATCTCCTCTCTAATGCTTAAGGAAGAAAACATATCCATGCTTTATTTTTTCACTTTCCTGTACAACATGGAAATCAGGGTTTTTTTGTTACAAGTTACAAAGGGAGAGAAAAAAAATTAACTTTTGTTGTGCAAAATAAGCACCATTTTCATCAGGATTTGACTCTAATTATAAATGTATTAACAGAACAAATTAAGAGATGAGGGAAAAAAAATGATAAGAAGTTTCAGTAGCAGTCCATCCACTGGCTTCCCCTCTAAGCAATCCTGGGCAGCATGAGATAAAGCCATAGGTTCCCCTAACACAGCTGTTCCCTTAGTTATTCTATTTTAAACACAGAAATTTTGTGTTTGGACAAACCTCTGTTATCATAAAATTCTCAAATTAATAACTAGAAAATTAAAATCTTCCAATTTTGTCATGAGTGGAAGACTCTAACTCCAAAGCACTATGTTAAAAATTAATTCTATGCTGTGGTGGCAATAAAAAAAGTTCTGCTTTTTGTTTTTTCCTGTTTTCTTTCACTGAACTTCTTGTCTTTTGACAAAATCAAAATTTATCCTGCAGGGCTAAAGTAAAACTTCACTGTCACAAACTGAGAAGTAGACAGTGAACAGACAGAAATATTCTGTGATTGCTGTTTCTAGAGTGCTTTCTTGGCTGACTCTTGCCCATTTAACTGGCAGCTTTCAGAATCCTAACAGAAAACATTAAAAGAATGAGGTTTATGTAGACTTTTTGACACTTCTTTTACCCATAAAGGATTTGCCAGGAAAAGATGAACTGCAAGGTAAAGAACTGTTACCTTTTTTTCATTTGGGTAATGCACACTTCTCATGCACATGTTTCTGGAACAATACAGTATAAATTTTTTTTTATTTCCTCCACTGCAAGCATAGAACACTTGAATAAAGTTTATAAATCCAACTATACTTGTAGTGTTTACCTCTATTTAGCAAACGTAACATTTTATTTTAAAAACCCAGGTTAAATAATAAGATCCAGTTTTTCTGAAGCAATGCTCCCTTCCTTTCATTATTAATGGTGATCCATATCACTATTCCGTTATTCCTGATATCAGGCTGAAAGCTTATAATGACCGAGGTTACTCCATTAGCTTCCTTTTAGTCTTCTTAAATCTTATCAATATGTCAGGTGCTATTAAGACACAGCTCCATTTGTTGAGAAGACTTCTTGCCAAATCTTTTTAAATTCTTGGATACAAATTAGAGAGATACGTTGATTAAAAATTTCAAGGTTTAGTAATTCTCATTTAACATTCCTTTTTGATATTTTTGTGTGAGTTTCTGTTTGATATTTGGGGAAAATATTTCGCATCTCTCAGTTTATAATATTATTGCTCCCACCACATTTCTAGAGTAATGTGCCATAATTTTGTTTGTTTCATTGTCCATTTTCCCCACATTTTTATGACCTTGATGCAGCACAGGTCATGTGGAGAAGCAGCATTATAGTGATAAAGGCTTCTTCAGAATGCATATGCACAGGGGGCTGAATTGAGGTTGCACAAGTCGTGTCAATTCTTACATATTGCAGCTCTAATGTACTTTCCTTTAAAACCTTATCATCCCTCTAAAAGGTTTTTAGTATATAATTAGCATAATTGTTCCCCATCATATGCTCCCCTGGATAACATCTCTGATAATATCCTGAAGAATGAAATGTTATTTTTAAAAACACTCTGTCATATTTGAAGTTAAAACACGTGGGGATGACTGATACCACGTGACCAGTTCATTAGCAAAATAGGTGCACGCCTCCACCCATCCACTATGTTCCAGTAAATATGTTTACGTTGTTAAAGTAATTTCATTTTCCAAAGGACTAGCTTCCATTTCTCTACAAACTGAGAGAAAAAGGCTTCTGCTCGACATATGTTAAACATTTTCTGATGTTTCATTGGGTTTTATTATTATTCATTAAAATGCAGTTGAAAAAAATCAGCCTTCACAGGAGTTTTTGGCAATTTTTGTAAATGAGTGCTCATCAAAGTGTGTACATTCTGACCAATGCTCAGTTTCATCCATCCTGGTGTGATTACCGTCTAGAATGATCTCATTATACACTTGACTGCATGCTGTCAGACAAAAGCCCTTTTTCAAATCAAAACAATAATTCAAAGGAACATAATTATTTTTGGCTGTTTTGCATTTTAAAGCCCACATGCAAATATTATTTAGCAGCATTTGAGTTTTTCTTTGTTAAATGACTATTAGTTGTAACATCCTTTGTAGCATTTTTGAGTTAGGACTGGAATATATGTGGACCATATGGAACATCTTCCATTCTAGTAATACTACACCTCAGAGTGCTGATGAGATTATTTGAAAATTGAGAAGATCATTGTAAATGGTAGGGCCTTTCATAAGTGGCAGTAACTTAATAGATAAATGGCAACTAATACTTCTGTAAAACTCATCAAACTGCTAATATTAGGAGTAATAATAAAACTTCATCTGACTATTAATTTGTTTACAGTTTATGTGCATCTGGTACGTTCTAGAGGAATATAAGCTTGGACTGGGTATAGCACTGGATGGAGGTCTTAACAGGCCTTTAGCTAATATCATGTGTCTCCCGATGCACCTGTGAATTTTCTGCAAACCTTACACTGAATTTTCTACAAAGTTTTCAGTTTGAATCTTACTCCATTTTAGAAGCTGGGAAGAGCCAGTTATCTTGAGTTTTATTCAAGACTTTTCATACTGTGCTATTTTGCATGAAGATGAAATGGAGTCCTATATTTTGAGAGATCCAGTGCTCAGGAGTTAGTGCTTCACTTGAGTTATGTCTATAATATAATGCAGTTTAAGTACTGTAAAAAAAGCTAAAGTGGTTTTCAGAAACACTGGAAATGCAATAAAGAAATGCAATATAGATATGTGTTGAATCACACAAAGAACTCTTTGTCTTTTGTGGAAGATTAATTTCTCCACTGTTTGGTCTCTCAATTTCAGATGATAAAGGTGCTCAGCTCTGAATGATTAATCGATAGACACTGCAATATACATATCTTAGGGTACTCTAGACATTCTCAGCATTAACAACGTTCCTGGTCGCTCCTGCTCCTTCTGTAATTTTTCCAACTTTTTTTGATATTTTTGTGTTGAAGGTTGCAAGTTTAACACAGTTTAATTATTAGAGAGTGTTTTGTAGATGGCAAGCAGATGTGTAGCACAGTTTTTATTATGTGATTACTTTTGATTTAGCTATTAGATTTGATGACTTAGGCAATCCCTTATATTTCTGTGTCCCATATCAGGGATGTGGAAGATCAAGCTGAGAGTCGTAAGTATCAGGCTCTAATATGAGTGACTATATCTGTATCATAGAACATGGTAATTGTGTTCAATGCTGGGTACATCCTGTGTGCATCTCAGCTCCATGCCAGACACCCCAAGCAGTAACTTTTCCTTTTACTCACCACCAAACAAACTAAAAAAGTTTTTCTGGTTCTTCTGACTGACAGTCTTTAGGAGAATTTATTTTGGTGACTGACTGTGTCAAAATTGGAATATAATTTTAGCTTGTATCATACAGTCAACTGAATATCCACACTAATGAAGTTATTTCAGCATTGGTCTGAATCAGATCTGCAATACTAGATTTTATTATTAAAAAAAAATCTCTCCTATTTCTACTGTCTTTACTTCTCCAGTAAAAAACAACTTAAACATTGTAGTTTTGTGAAAAGAATTAAGAGATTGTATTTAATCCTTTATGTGTTTAACTGTGTTCCACTGGAAAGTCTTTTTAATGAGATTTATATGTTTTATGCATTGTTAATAAACTTCTCTATTAACTTTGGTACATTTGGAAAGCAGAAATCTTGGCATAGCTTGCTAAATTTTGTCAAAGTCAAAATATTTGTGAAAATATTAAGCAATTTTCTAAAATAAACCAATTTTGTACATAATGAACAGATTTATTTGGTTTATTCAGTGTAATAAATGATTAAAAAAATAGAAAAACATTTATTCCTAGTGAAGGTAATCAGTGTTGCATCTTTTAAAAAAAAAATTCCTTGTGTTCTATTTGAAGCTAAATAAAAAACACTCATTTACCTCCATTTTCTCTGCTTCTGTCTCCCGTTCTCATCTGCTAGTCCTGATGGCAACATGTAGCTTGCTGCCAGAAAGTTTTCTTACCTTACTTTACAGAGATTTGATTTTTGTTCTTTTTATACCATTTTCTTTTTATGTTACCTAAAAAGAAAACTTGAAGTGTGCAAGAGATGTAGGATTTTGCTATATATCAAAATAGGGTGAGAAAGGGTTTCTACTGCATATCCACAAACATATAGATTCAGCATATAGTTAATAGTATCTAATAAAAGAATTATTTGCTACTGCAACTGGATATCAAAATAGTCTTTTCCTTTTTTTTTTCCTGATATGCATTAAAATACCTGTTTTGGAAGAACCCATATGAAAGAATATTTTTAAACACAGCTGCTTTATTCTTGTCAGAAAACAGAAGGTCTTCAAAAAGACCATTTCATATTTTGTGGTTGCAGAGCAGGATGTATTCTTTCTGTAATACAATATATCACTGTGTGTATACTACACTGTGTGTAGTCCTAACTGTTCTGGTTGATGACATTAAAACCAGCTGTTAATAAGAATATTCTTTGCAGTCTAGCTCCAGCTCCAGTTCACCCCATGTCCTTTTTCTTTCAGAAATCATTCTCTCCATGATGGAAGATACATAATAAATAGTGCAGCACAATTAGAACCATTTTCTTACCCATAGGACTGGGATTGACACTAAATTTTTATCCTTTACTTTTACATCTATTTATGTCTTACATTATGGTGAAAAGATAACAGAACTTTTTGTGAATATTGTGTAAGTAAATTTTGAAAAAATTACTTTTTCTAATCAATTATGTAAGTTGTCTTTCAGAGGTTTTATCATCCAACCTGTTATAACTGCAAGAAGGATTTGCTATTGATCAGTTTAACAAAAGTGTGTTCTAATGGAATAGTAGCATTTGCAGTAGGACGTTGTTATGGTTAGGGGTTCTGCCAGTAAGAGTGACAGGACTTGTGTGAGTCTTGTCTTTTCTTTTAGTTAAATTCTTACCTGTATTCCAGTGTGATTTAGTTTTGATTCTTTGTTATATTTTAAGAATTTTAAGTTAAAGAAACCTGAAAATTTTTAAGACATATTTTTCTCCATAAAACTTGGCAACCCCCCCCCTCGTTTCACTTAATTATAATCCATCTTCCTTTCTGCTCCACTGTGCTGGAATACTCCTCCTTGTCTAAATGTACTGATTTGGCTCTATATCAAACAAACGGGCCAAAGCTGCATGGTCTAAAAATTGAGATTTATTCATTTGCTGTCAATAGCAAATACAAATGGCATACCTCTTCAATATATACAAAGTTTTGTGCTAACTTTGTCATCCTTTATGTGGTTAACTGCAGCCCTCAAAAATTCCAAGACTCTATTCAAACTAGATATCTGTGGTCTCTATAATCAATGTAATAGGTTGTATTAGTGGGAAAGCATAATGGGAAGAATTTAAACAAATTTACAAACCTAGCATGTGGATCTTAGAGAACCTAAAACCAAAATAAGAAGAGAAACCTGTGACGGTAGCAAAATTAAATATGCTGAAGCATCAAGAAGATTCTAAACACCCAGAGAAGATATGTAAACCCTTCTTTGTCAGTCAGAAGGTAAGATTAATATTGTCTAAATATATAACACTGTTATAATATATAATTTTATCTGAATTGTGGGAGATAGGAAATAAATTAATGCAGGAATATCAGTAAAAAGGGTAGAATTTTAGTATTTTTCAGATGAAAATGCTATGTACAAATAAAATATATAAAATATGACAAAAATGTTTTGGCGCATTAATTATAAAATGGAAAATTTGGAAATTAGAAAATACAATCAAGTTTTTGGGGGGTTTTGAGTTATTAGAAACTTTAATGCTGTAGTACCAAAAATTAGGTGTTAATGGTTGAAAGCTGGATTATATTATTCGAAAATTATCCACAGTATTTCCTTTATCTTTCTCAAGTTATTTGAACACTATCAGAGAAACATATTGGTCTATATAACTGGTCTACTCTGGTACAGAGGTTTTGGTACCATTTTCAAATTGAACAGTAAAGCCCATAAAGATTCCCTGAATTCTGACTGTGTATTAGTAATGTATTCTATCTGCTGGACAAGTTCTTTATACCTAATGGATTTAACTGTTACACTGGATACAACATGCAATGTATATTAACAAGATACTTCTTTCAGTGTAAATATATACTAAATACAAAAATGTGAATTTTCAGGGTGAGAGTTGAGCTTTCTAAATCTTTCTGACGCTGCTTGAGAATTTAGATATTTTAAATAAGAATAACTGCATCTTGAAACATTTTAAAACATAATTTCTGTCTCTTTGGTTTAAAAATTTTTTGGTTAGCACTTTGATTTCAGCGTTCTGATAAAGAGCTTTATTAATTAATTGATACTTAGAAGAACTGAAGTTCATGAAAATATAGTTTTTTCCATTAATTGATTTTCACTGCAGCTGTAGGTAGATGTATATTGGGAGGTTTATTTTCAAGACTGCTTAAATTATTTAGTAACTGAGTTTCATCCCTGGGGTGTATGGCTGTCAGTGGTATTATTTAAATTACTTGAGAGCACTTACTCTCACCACCTTTTGTGGTTTATTTTCTGAAATAATTTGACAAAGTAGCCTAATCCAGTGATCATCTGTTTCCTTTGTAATAGTAGAATATTTTTTCTGCACAACACACTTTGGTTATTTTCTTTGGATTATAGGACAAGCCTTATGAAATACTAAGGCATGCACATGATCACATTCAATGACCTCTCACTAATAAGTTAAATTTAAAAATAAGCACAGACATCCCCAATATCTACCATTCTTTTTTGGGGCAAGTTTTTTTATAAGACTATTAGGCATTCCAGTTCTTAGTTATTGGCTAAAATAACCAGAAATATTTTGGCACCTGTATCTATACTCTCTGCTTTTCATTGAACTTCCAGAAATATGATACCTATATGCTGAGAAAATGCAAATATAGAAATCTGTGAAATATCTGTCATAGGTAAGTGCAGTCATTTCACTACAAACCTTTTATATATGGAAAAGACAACAAAAAAGCCATTATACAAAAACAAGGTAGTTGGCAACTGTGTAGTATTGTTTTTGGATGCTCAATTAGACATCAGCAGCTTGCAGAGGCAGTCTCAAAAGGTTACTCAGGAAATGGTGGAAATCACCCATCATCTCTCATTAGTACTTAATGAGAGATGTTTTTCCAGACAGTTGCCTGGTATTACAAGGGTTATGCAAGCTTGAAGCAGTTCCAAAGTCTATTTGTGCAGGTGGGTGATTAGAGGAAATAAAAACTTGATAATAGTCATACCCAACTCTCTTGGATGATGCAGAAACAACTAAACAGACCCCCTGCTGCCACTGGAATGCACTTCACTGGTAATTAATTCCAAATACAGTCCTGAAATAGCTGCCACATCCAAGACTGGGGCTTCGAGTGCTTTCAACAAGACAGTTGCAGATATATTGTTACAATTCTACTCAGAACAATGGTTATTCAGGTTTAAGTGTGTGGGAACCAAGCAAATTCAAAAGAGCAAATTCGAACAGTTGAGTCCGACTGTTCTCCTCATGCATCCAGTGTAGCTACCTACTGATTCTGTTATTCACTATTCCATCTGTTCTTTTGAAATGTCTCTGGTAATGTTTGTTCCTTGAAATCTTGAAATATGTGATTGTCCTTGTCTGTAGTTTGTAGATTTTTTCCACGTTGAATAGTCATGTAAGAGAGATTTGCTGAGGGGATTTAGTCAAGTTAAAACAACTTTAAAGCTGAATCCTATGCTGTGGAAAATTATTTAGTCCTGTTTGAGTCTACTCTGTAACAGGAACGTTTTAGTTATCTGCCTGACAAAATAGGAGATTTTTTTTCTGGATTTCTGTAATGACTGCTTAATTTACTGTATGCAATTGCTGTTAATGTTTGCAATGGGTCCCCCACTTACAAGGAACAACACATTTTTATCACACATGCTATCCAAGAAGTCTTACACATGTTACTTCTGAATAAAATCAGTGTGATTCCTGCTGTTTTGTGACCTGCTCTGTGCAGTTTTGTGACTGTGTTAGTTCTTTCCTACTTGATGGCTTGGGCTCCTGCCTTGTAAATTTGCTGTTGCTGGAATTCAGTGGCCAAGATTGATCCACAATGAATTGGCTGAGCCCAAGTCCTCATGTAAAGACATACTTTACTGAAGTCTACTGGTTTGTTTTAGAATAATAGGTTGATTCTCTGTGCTCTACCTTAGAAAGGGTTGTTAATGAGTCCTCTACAAGATTTGTGCCCAGGGCATCACTGGGCCCAAATTCTCTTTACCACGGAGAATCAGATTTAGATGACTCTTCATGTGAGCCTGTGTCTCTCTCTCTCTCAAGCTCAAAGGTTCCCTGAAGCATAATCAGGGCAAGTTCCTCGGTCTTCTCAGCATGAGGGTATCAGCATATCCCTGACAGATCTTTCATATCTTTGATTATCAGAGGAATCAGATGTTTTATCTATCACTCTGGTGGGATTTTAAGTGATAATTCTTTTTTCATTCCAGTTATTAAGATTTTAAAAGGACTAGATGACCATCCCTCCATTATCAAAGATCATTAAAATCTGCTCCTAATGGTACCATACATGATGGGACTTGCCTTAATGTGTTAATTTTTTAACCAGTCAATTAAACTAGCCATTTTGGTGGCTCTATTCTCTGCAAGGAGATGTATGTAAGTTCAATCACTGTGGACTGATCCTCCAGAAATAGTACTATTTCCATAATGTCTCCTTTTGTACTCATCTGAAATTTTTATTGTGATTATGACTGATTTCTCTCCAAGATGGATGATTAGCATTGTCATCTTTTCAGAGCTTTTTGCCTTCATGTAACATGTAACGTGTACAGACAAAGGCATTCCAACATTTTTTTCTAAAGACAGATCCAAACCCATAGAAACTGCCACACTAGTTAAGAGGTTTCTAATAGTCTAGCAAATTGAGTCTGCTATAATTGATCAAATTTAGGTCTGTCTTGTTACCACACTAAAAAGCATTTTGAGCCCAGATGGCACTGAGCTATCTGGACCTTTATTCGTATTTTTGCATTATCCTGATGCTGGGGTGTCCAAAACAGATGTAGGATTTTGACCTTCCTTCAAGTAGTTTGAAGCATTGCACGAAATATTCCACACTGAGCAGAGCTTAAGGAAGCTATTACTAATAATAGGGTGCCTTTGGATTTGTTGTCCATTTATGTGTGCAGTGTATCTCTGTGTGTATGTATGTTTGTTCACATTTGTTTTCCATCCTTTTCCTTTTTCTCTTCCAGATTTGCAGTGTACAAACTTATCCTGAGTTTATAGTATAAATCTCTACAAGGTCATAATGATGAGGCTTTGTGCTTTAAGTATTCTGTTCATGCCTAATACTGTCTTTTCAGATGTTTTAGAATTTAGTATATGTATTTAAACACATCATTAGGTGTTTAGTGTATAATCTAGTCCTAGGTTATTACTGGTCCATACCTCTAAAGTTAAATACACATTTCTTCCATTTTCATAGCAAATTGCAAATCTGAGAATACAGTATTTAAGGGACTCCACAAAGAGTTGAAATATGGAAATAAAATAGGTGGAGTATACATTTGCATTTTGGCTCAGAGCATGGGATGTGAATATGAAATAAGTTGTCATTTGCAATTACTGTTCATTGCTTCAGTCACAGGCTGGCTTTGGAGCACATAAACCAGATTCCTTCTGCATCTGAAGCACCATTTTAGATGGGCAGCAAATGCATAGGGTCCTTCTGGAAGCTGGAAGATGTGAGGAGCATGTATGGTGAGGGTGTTTGGTAGAATAAATAAGTTGCTATATAATGCTAA
Source organism: Picathartes gymnocephalus (assembly GCA_013390045.1). Taxonomy (NCBI): domain Eukaryota; kingdom Metazoa; phylum Chordata; class Aves; order Passeriformes; family Picathartidae; genus Picathartes; species Picathartes gymnocephalus. The sequence continues at coordinate 14,995 of WEKY01064538.1, forward strand.
AAGTTCAAACCCACATATATTCTAGATGGAGTGTCATGCAGATGAACTGCTTTTGATCATTGTCATTACACTAAGTTGTAGAAATAACTGATGTAATAGCTAATACAGACACAACTGTAAATTTTGATAAGGATGCTAGCATGTTTCTGTAATGAAAGTAGAAAACTAGATTAACTGTGTGTTCCATTTTAAAGATTTATTTCTGAGGTGAAATCTAATTATAACTATATTTCTGGAATAAGGGCTGTGTCTGGATTTTGATATTTTGCTTGCTGGGCTGTAGTAAGTGTTCTGGTTGGTGTGCTTGGTATTGCCTGATAGTTAATATAGTGGCATTATATACGTATAGTGCCTTTTCTTTGAGTACATTATGAGAAAAATGTATCTCTTAGAAAGGTTTGAGTGAGCAGTTTGTCCTCTCGGTACATAGATAGTGGGATGAAAATGTTGACGAAGCACTTGTTGAACTCTGGTGTTACAGTCTATTATTATCCATGAGGGCATTTTACTCTGTGCAGTGTTCCCTAAGAAAAAAGACGCATGAAATCGACTACTGATGGCACCCAGCACAGGAAAAGGCAAAATTCCCTGTGCACGATTTTTTAATATAATCTCAATTAAACAGTTAACATTTTAATGTTTTTGTCTGATATCTTAGAAGACAGCCCTAGAATAACACCTTGGTTTGCTCTTACAATATACTAAAAGATCACGTTCTTGTATTTTCCTTGTTCTATGCTATTTCCTTTGCTCTGAAATAAAGAAAATGGACAATGTCAAGTCCTCAGTGAGGATGTGCAAAAATCAGAATAAGCTCCCAATTACATAGACCTTGTGACAGCTTCTCATGTGTGATGAAGGAAGGAAGGAACATTGTCAGAGCATGCTGCAGTTCATTAGTTTTTAGCTGCTAGATGATCCCTGGATGTTATCTGACTTACATAGAAACATCTAGATTATTGCAATTGTGAGTCAGGAACTAGAAGAGAATGACAGTTGTAAATACTTCCCTGTTGGCCCCATCTGTAGCACCTATCAGAAATTGACCATGAGAGCTAATCTTTCCTAGGTAAATTTGATAGTTTCTTAAGTTTCCAAGTTTTACTTGCAATGAAATGTTTTTTTTTTGAAACTGGAAATGTTGCCATTATAGTTACCTGAGTGGGAAAAAAATTTTGCTTTAGTTTTGTCACCAGAGAAAATTAAAACATGATTATTATGCAGTTTAATTCCAAAGAAAATATATTCAAAAATACCCTTAATGAAACTATAAGTACTGTATACATAAACAGACAGGTCCTACAAATTGGTTGCAGGAACTAATTTGATGGTGTTGTTCTCTCTCTGA
>WEKY01064540.1:0-10400 GCA_013390045.1 Picathartes gymnocephalus
CCACTTTGGTATCATCAGCAAACTTGGTAGTGGTGCATTCAATGCATCCTGATCATTGATATCTGTATGTATCTGTTGTACAGAACTGAACCCTGAGATTCGGTTGCCAGCCAGAAGTATCCCCATTTTTCTGTTGTGGTGAGGAAGACAACCACTTTTCTTGCTGTTGGATCCTTCTCTCTGAGGCACAATTGTGCTGTTCTGAGAGATGGATATGTGGAACCTGTAGGATGGAGAACAGAACAGCAACCACAGTCTAGCAGAAAGATTATACCAATACACCAATAAAATAACTAGCAAGAGGTAGCTTCTGGAATGCAAGCCTTGGGGATTTAATAGTACATGTATTAAACATAACCTATTTTTTTTCAGCCAGCAAGTAAGCTTACTGTTAAGGCCAATGCCCAGTGTGACCATTGACAAGGCTCTCTGGCCTCTTCACCTTCGTGCCTTTGGTTATCCCAAAGGTTGGCAGTTCACTGACACTTGTTGCAGGCTCCCACTGAGAGCTCAGTCTGCAGCTTGCCAGCCAAGCTAGCTGGATCAGATGTATTCCTCAACACTTACCAAGATCAGTGCACCTGTGCACTCTCCAAACACATTATCACCTAGTGCCTAGTGTCAGCCAGCTGATAGGAAAAATAATTGCACCCTAAAGATGCTATGGGAACTTCTGATCCATATGAGCAGCAAGTGAACTACCTGTGGAAACATGACAAGACCCAGTTTGTTTTATAGTGTACTTAAAATTTTGTTTTGTAAGTAGACTTCTGTGTACTGGTATTTTTTTCTTTTTTATTCCTAAGTCTATTGTACAGGTGGAGACGTTAGGAGAGTTCGGTGTATTCTTCACTCTCTTTCTAGTTGGTCTGGAATTTTCTCCTGAAAGATTAAGAAAGGTATCTTTTTATAATATCTTGGTGTTAAAGGATTTAATTGCTAATTACTGAAACTGTAGGTTTCAGTTATATTTTATGTTTTCACATACTCCCTATAATACACTGGTGTAACTTTGTACATTTTTGAAAAGACAAATGTGACATTTGCTTCTGCACTTTGGAAAGAACAGAATGCATTATTTATTCAGTGTCTCAAAAAAACCTACATTTACTCCTTATTTTAGTAAAACAGTTTGATTGATAGAAACATCTCTCACAGTTTGACAGTCCATCTCTGCTTTATTTTAACGTGCAGTTGCTGTTATGGAGTGTCAGTGATGTTTGTCATTCCTGTTATAAAAAAATCAGAAAGTTCAAGTACTGCATACTGAATTGATAATACAATACTTGCTAATAAATTGTTTAAGCAAGTATATTAACACAATCTGGAATAGTAAATAGTGTGGCCATCAGAATTCAGCAAAAACTACAAGCTTCTTTTTGTCTTAATTTAAAAAGAAAAAGTTATAAACCAACCAGAATTTTAATAGTGGAAATTATGGCTACAAATATGTGAAGACTATATATGTAAAGAACTGCAGTGTGTGATCTGTTCCTAGACTGATGCTTGTGAGTTCATGATACTAGAAAAGCTTTAATTTAAATATGTTACAATTTATGACCATTTAGCTTAATCTGCTATTTCTAATCCATCTAAAGTCCAAGATAAAAATGAGTAATTCAAGCGTTCCTAAATTGTAGCAGGTAAATTGCTGCTTCAGAATTGCTTGTGCCCTTATTTGGAACATGTATTGGTGACTGCCTTTCCCACACCCATTTTTTCCTCATCTTGGAATTGCATCAAATAACTGGTCTTCCATTTGTTGATATTAATGTATTTCAACCAATACTGGACCTTTGGCCCTTAATTTGTCTGTGAGCTTTGGGAAGTTCACCTGATTTCTGGTAGGGAGTCTTTTTACGTAAAATATCTACTCGGTGTGGTAACTTGAGAGTTTTAGTTGATGTAGTGTGATGGTCCATTACTCTGTGCCCTAGTACTACAGCCCCAAATCACATGTCTTTAACTGCTTATTTGCAATGAAAAGCATTGAAACTTAGCAGTGAGGAAAGTGTCATAAAGACTTGTTTTCTTCCCAAGGTATGGAAAATATCTTTGCAAGGACCCTGCTACATGACAGTTCTGATGATTGCCTTTGGTTTACTGTGGGGGCACTTGCTCCAAATTAGACCAACACAGAGTGTCTTCATTTCCACGTGTTTGTCTTTGTCAAGCACACCACTGGTGTCCAGATTTCTTGCAGGTAGTGTTCGAGGAGATAAAGAAGGTAAATATGACTTTAAATATGGACTACTATAATATCTAATAACATTTGAAAGAAGCTGACTTTGCAGTATTCTAAGAGAAGCTAGTTAAAAAATCAAAACAAACCCCACTGTTAAGCCTGGTTTACAAGCAATCATGCTTGTTTAACACTGGCCAGTGTTGTGTGTATTCTTGCTAGGAAGTGGACTTGATTTGTACATAGCCAGTCCTCTTTGGGCAAAGACAGTGTAGTACAACCAGTGCTCTCCATTGAGAATTGACTTTACTGAGGGTTTGGAATCCTTGAACTTTTTAAGATGCTACCAGATTTAGCCCACTGCTACCTGTCATCAGGGCAGAAAGGCTAATTTAAATAATTCACATCCTTCTTCAGGAAACAGAAATCAGTTCAGATAGTCTTTCATGGCTAACAGCTCTTCAAATAAGTACCTTTAAGGGCCATATTTCTAGCTTCTCAAATACTTCTAAATGTTTCCTTTTGAAATTTTTGACATCTGCTCTCTTCCACTTAGATGTCCCTCATACAAATTGTGTTAAAGTATTCATTCTAATGCCAGAATTCAACGTGTGTTTTTACACATGCTGGCTCATGTGTGTGTCTTTAGAATAAAGCTTGTATACTCTCAGTACAGGAGTTTCACTAAATGCATAACTAGTGCCTAACTGCTAAACAAAATCTATGATTTTATTGTGTAACAGAGGTTTCATATGAATACTTTGTTTGTATTTTAATATGTCTTTATAGATACATTTTAATTTAACTACTAGTGGGGGGAAAAAAAATCCCTAGACTGCTTTGAAGGTCAGACTGTTTTGAATGACCTTCAGCCCCTTAAGAGCTGTACTGGGCTTCCATTGGATTAAGCCTTTTCTAGATTTCTGAGCATTTGCAAGCATTCATGGTTTCTGATGACTGTTTCCATGACCACTTTGCTGGTGTACAGGGGATATTGACTACAGCAGCGTATTGCTTGGCATGTTGGTGATGCAGGATGTGCAGCTCGGATTATTTATAGCTGTCATGCCTACGCTTATTCAAGCAGGAGTGAGCACACATTCCAGGTAAAAACAATTGTGGTATGGATCTTCCCCCTACCCCTTGCAATTAGTGTGTAGATTGCTGGTACGAATTTGAGGGCACTACAGTTAATGTCAGTTCCATGGAAAATAAGCACGCTGTTTGGTGAGATTTCCTTTACTGTTCCTACTTGTTGTGAAGTAGAAACTTGTAGTCATACGAAAGTAGTTGTATGAAAATAGTATCTTTGCTATAGCTGCTTTAGTCCTGTGTGGTAATTAAAATTTGTAGTGAAAAGTTTGTTACTGTAAAAAAGTAAGTGAATTTCTTCACTTACTTTATTCCCTCAGGGCATGTTTTTGTCAAAGACTAAGCAATAGTATTATTGTGCCTGATGGCTTACCTTGGAGATCAGTCAACGAAAATCTTTTTGAGTCAACATGGAAGTCAGTTCTAGGTTTCTGGGCACTCTGCAGATTTAGTCTTGATCTTGTTTACTAATGCATCTAAATACCTTCCTGTAGCTCCTCAGTTTTGAACATTTATGGAATTAGATATTTTCATTTATGGGGAACTGGTTGGAAAGTATGAGAACACTTGAAAGAAACTTTGTTTTTTCTTCTCTTCCAGCATTTTCAAGGAAATACTGAGAATACTGATACTGATTGGCCAAATTCTGTTTTCTCTGGCTGCTGTTTTTCTTCTATGTCTTGTTATAAAGACTTATCTCATAGGACCGTATTATCGCAAGTTGCACACAGAAAGCAAAGGGAATAAAGAAATCCTCATTCTAGGAATAACTGCATTCACCTTCCTTATGTTAACGGTAATCTTTTAAATTGATGAAACATTTTTACACATGTGGTAGTTTACTTCATCAGTATCACAAAAGCCATCACACTTCTTGTATATACAAATGCCTCTGTAATTACTTGGTTTTAAATTAAAACAACCCCCAAATGTGCAGATGATTCCTGCATTATAGCACAGATGAGTAAGGAGAGATAAAATTTGAATGTGAATCAGCTGAAATTCTGCTGTTTACTCTTAATACAATCAGTTTAGGAATCACGGTCTGAGTTTTAATTGTGGGCTACTTCATGCATTTGAAAGTAATTCAGGATGGGTTTTGAAATACTGATAATGTCTGATTAGGACATTTGCTCACAACTTTCTTCTCAATAGCAAATTCTCAATGTCGTTTTTATTCTAAAATAATTTTGGTTTTGTGTAGACCACAAGTGTAAAGAAATGTGGAGAGATATTATGGGATGAAGTTAGGAAGGTAGAGAAATGCCTTAAGGTTTATAGATTTTGATTAACAGTATAGGGTGTGGTTTGTTTTCCCCTGAATTTTCCTTTTTTGTTTCTATCTCACGTTTCAGCCCTCTGAAAAACTAGACTGCTGGAGAGCAGAATGTGACAGTTGCTTGATAATGTTGTGGGTTTGACACTCCATTATCCCGAATGTGCAGATTGTTACATCCCCCAAGAATAATTAAACGAAAAAGTTCCTGTGCCTGTTTTCTAGGGGTGTTTGCTTAGTTACTACAGTCCAACAGGAAAAGCTGACCTTCTTCAGAAGGAAGGTTAAAAAGAAGTTAGTTAGTGAGACCATAACTTTATAGTTCATGACTTCTGTTGTATAAGCTAAAAATGCCATTGCTCTAAACAGCTATTCATATTTCAAATGTGTCCTCTAATAAAAGAAGAAACAAAAATAGTTTCTCCTTTTGACTTTTTAACAAGCAAACATTAAACAAACCACAGAAGTTGTGTAAAATATTATGGTATCTAGAAGCAGTTTGACTTTAATTAAAACTGTAGCCTACATAAAATTGGGCTTATTGTACCCAGATTGCATTTCAGATATAAAAGGAGTTTGTCTACGTGACTTTACACAATACATGTGCATACACAAACATGCGGGGGGAGAATATGTTTGAGTTTGTTGGATTTATACTGCAAATCCAGAAGGCTTCTTCAGCATTTTCAAAATTCTTTCCTTTTAAAGTTGTAAGGGATTGTTACAAAGGATATTGCAGGTAACTTCAGTGAACCAGTTAAGATGCTTAATATTCACTGACGCTTAAAGATTCGTTATAGTAATGATGCAAGTTATAGTTTGAACACACAAACTTAAAAAACAATAAGAAAGGTAAAAAAGTATTTGCTTGTTGAGTTGAATAGATGAACAAACAAATCTTGTGGAAAACCAATCGTAATTGATATAGATGTTGTACTGTGTCAGGAATACAGACGTAGGATGGATGGTGGCAATCTAAGCTGAAAAAAAACGTTGCATATCTTTGGAAAGATTAAATTAAGGTTTATGGGTGCCAGGTAGGAAAACAATTAAACTATCATGGATTCTGCAAAGATCTTTCTCCTTGGAAAGCCTAGCCTAAATATTGAAGGAGGTTGTGTGATTAATCTGCAAGCATGGAATTTTCTGTACTGGTGTAATTCTAAAAAAGCTTTTGAATTTGTAGAGGAGCAAATAAGATAGTGCCTATTTCAGTGTCCATAACCAAAGACAACTCTGTGACTCCATTTAGAAAATTTGAGATACATTTTTAAGTAAAATAATTTAACTCACTGCCTAGCATTGTGCATTACTCTGCAGGACACATCCTTTACAATACATGAAAAAGAGACTAGGAATGGTATAGTGTTCCTGCTTCATGCATATAGTTACTTATTATGTGCTTCAGTATTGGCTGGGTTTCTGGGGTCCAGCTAAGCTTATTCTGTATTTGGATTAATGTGTAACACCAGCACATGTAATAGTCATTATATATAAACTTACTTTACTTGTTTCCCATATTTGAAAAATCTCAGATGATTAATTAAACAAGAATTGCTATTTTCCTGCCAATAAGGGCAAATTCTGTATGGGAGAACAAGAGGGATGATGAGACAGAAGAGGGTCCTATACTGCAGTGCGAATAAGCAATTTTCATGTAAGGCTTATCCTGTCAGTTGAGGAGCTTTATGTATGGTCATGACTTCTGAGTATTTCTGAACTTGAGTCACTTGGATAACACTGCAGTTTGTTACACCTGCAGATATTTTAGTAAGACTTGGAGCTTAAGATACCCTTTCTGTTCCCAGTTTTCTCACAAATAACTGAACTTCTGCAACCTTTTATCCTTCAACTACTTAGGCAGATCAGGGCTGGGAGGTGGGGACTGTGTCAAGTGCCAATCCTGTAATAGTATAGATGACACTGAGACAAAGTTGTGCATCTTTGAATCATGTACCTTGTCTTCAGTAACAAAGGTTCAGTAGATGATTATTGCACTTTCAGCAACTCCTTTTCAAGCTTTGAGTTGTGCAGATAGCGGTTGGTTTGTTTGTTTGTTTTAATTGGTGAACTGTTCTTCTGAATTGCAACATAAGGAACAAATGTAACTTATGATTTTAAACATGACCGTTCAGGATCAATGGCCAAATGGGTAGTTCTAAGTTGAGATATTTACCAGGATGAGTTGAAGAATATGTCAGCCTGAGCATTCGCTGGTATAGTGTTGCTTTTTCATGTTCTGTATGTACAGAAACGTTAGAAGGAAAATAGTTTTAAACACTGTCCTGATATTGAAGTGCTGTATTGAAAACCTGCAGGACAAAAGTAGTCAGTTTTATTGTGTTTTAAAAGTGAAGTTGTGGAATGTTACTAGGGAAACGGAAAAATACAAAACCTGATGTGAAAAGAAGGACAGCAGTTACATTTACATGTTTATAGGACTGTGCAAACACATGGGGGAAAAGTGGCTTCTAATTTCACTGCCTCATGGTTGACCCAGGATGGTGGCAGCAAGTGGAGGGAAACTCCCAGTTTGCTTGATATACTGAAAAGAAAATACAGTGATGTTATTGCAGTACTTTACATATGAAAATGTACAGGGTTTTTCTGTAGTCTTATGAATATCATTACTTACCAATAGGATTGGAATATAATTCTTTGCTTGCCTGAAGTGCTTCTCAATGGCTGATAACCTGCTTATGAACTTTTTTCTATCAATTAAAAGAAGATTAAGGAAGAACTGTAATCTCAAATATTCTTGTTAATTATTTCATAAAATACAGTTGAGATAGAGTTTTTACAATGTTCACTAAAAATTGTTTCCATTTCCATTACAGCTTTACTTTCTTGAAATGCATGCTTAAAATTCACATCTTTACTCTTGAGCAGATTTAAGTTACTAAAGCCTGAAATTCTAATACCTTTATTTCCACCAAAGTTTTATTTAATTTTACTCTCTTGACCATATTCATTAAGCTTCTGTGGTGATTAAAGAGTAGCAATAAGATAGACACCATTAGAGAATATAAGCAAAACAACTGCTGAACAGATAGATGGTTGAGATTTGCCCAGAACATGTTATAGCAGTAATGTTTATTTCTTTATTTATTGATGTGGTAGAACATTTGAACATAAAAATCCAATATTGTTGTGAGAGCAAAGCAATCCTTTCTGAACTGGAGTAAAATGGGACTCTTGAATACAACTGGAAACTAATTTGTGCTGAGAAAAACATGTAGATTGACAAAACTTTTCATGTAATTTTGACTGAAAAAGCTTTCTGTAACGTAAGAGTTGAGGACAGTTCAAAGCCCAAGGATTAGTAATAGCTAAAGCCATGTTTAGTAAAGGCAGAGCATTAGAAGCATGCAAGCAGAGAGGGAATACTCAATGCTCAATACTTTCCAGGTTTTGCTCATGTAAAAAATTCTGCTGTGAATGTCTTCCCACCAGTAAAACAAGTCCTCTCCAGTATGTGTGTGCAGGTGTGCCTATACATTATATATAATAAACCCTGATGCTGCAGTTTCAGCTGAGGAAATGTGTCCCCTTCTAGGTAACAAGGGACAATCGGCTACCAAGATGGGAATTGTAAAAGGAATTATAAAGCTACATATAAAAGGTTGGACTCGATGATCTTAAAGGTCTTTTCCAATCTAGTTGATTCTGTAAATCTGAAGAACAAATTGGAGGAGGGGAGAGAGTGTTAAGAAGATGATGTAATTTTTGGTTCTTTTCTTGCTCTCTGATGCACTTGACACTTTTCTGTATGTTGAGTGACCTTTAGATTTTGTAGACCTAAAGTTGTGTAGTACCCACAGACTAGCCAAGATATGGTAAAATTTGCCTATGTTTTTACCAGGCCCTTGAGCTCATACTTGGCTTGCCATAGACTGAAGGAATGTAATTCAGTTTTTGTGCTGTGGGATCAAATTCCCAGTTAGACATGCAGTTTGCTCTAGTTATGTCTGATGCTTTCTGAACAAACATGTTCCTTTCACACTCAAATTGATCCTTGCTTGAAGAGTGATTCTCCCAACAGTGAAGTATCATGCAATTCTGGTACAAGATACGCTGCATCTCTTCTTATATGGTAACCTAATCCTGTCCAAGGGAATATTTGAAATACTAGCTATAAAAGTTTTGATGTGGAGCTCTGTTGCAGCTGGTAACACTTCAGTGTGGGAAGATTATAGCTGAGTAGTAAAAATAATTCCAACTTTATTTGAATAGGCTATATTGGATCTTAATCATCCACAAGAGGCTGTGACTTTTAAAACAACTAATGTACAATTGATAAGAACTTAAATGTTTCCTATTCATAACTGTTTCCTTCATTTTATTCACCTCTTGGTGATTTTAAAGTCCTTTATGTCTGTATTGCCTTCTTCCCTCTTACAATTTCAAATAGTTCTAAAAAGCACTGAAATTCCTTTTGTTTTAAAGTGAGAATAACATTACCTTGTTTGCTTTGCATGATCAGCAACTAATGATATTAGTTGACAGAACCAATTTATTACCTTAAATATCTTGCAGTAAATTATAGAGTGTTATCACAAATGCAGTTATGTGATGAGCATTCAGACATTATTGCTTCAATACACAAAAGTCTTTGGGTTATTTTTAAGTGGCATCTTATGCATAGTGTGGAGACTTTTGCACTCCTCCATTAGTTACATGTCACCTGAGTTTTTGTTTCATATCTTAGAGTAAAACACTGTTCAAGATATGATGAATGATGTCTATAAATGTAGTATAGTGTATTCTTGCTTAATCTAAATTAGGATGCAAATAAGTCTTTGGTATTAAATGTCCTGTTAATATTAATAGCGTTGTCCGTTCTCAGCAAGATGACCATCTGCAGCTGCATGATTTTGAAGTAATTATTTTAAAACGTGCTTTATACCACACCATACATTAGAAGTACTACTTGCTTCTTTTTTACTATTCCAAGCATTGCCTTAAGCAGTTGCTTTGTGTTTTGTTTAGTTTCTTTACGTGTGTTTCATCTCTTCTTCTAATACCGCTTTAAAATATTAAAAAGGAATGAAGCCATCTGAATTCTTTCAAGCAGTCATTGTGCTTCATTTCAGGCGTTTACTTCACACACTTAAATGAATACCTATTCAGTAAAGCACATAGGCACATTTGAACCAAATTTACAGTAATGAAACATAATTTATGCCTAGGGCTTCTGCTAGATTGAGACACTTCTCCCAAATATAAGCTTAGATTTTCATTTTTTCCCTCTTGTTTGACAGCTGGAAAATATCCTGTTCTTACTGCTTTATTTCACAGCCTCAATGAATTACGCAATCCAGAATCCAAAGCTGTTACAGACTGTCTCTGACTTGTGAAATCAGATGCTGTCCTTAAGGGTCACACAAATCATTGCAATGTAGATTAAGAAATTAATTTTTGGTTTTTTGGGAAAGGAGGTAACATAAAGGGAGAAGCTAGGTTTGTGAGTATTCTGTGTAAATACAGTACTGCGGAGCATTGAAATACATACACTGATTTCTGTTTATTGTTGATCTTGCATAAAGACATAATAATTTCTTGCATTTGGTATAATGTAAAGTTTAATAGTTTCACTGTGAGATAGTATATAAAGTCACTCAGCAGTAGATTCTCTGTTGTTCCTTAACAGATCACAGAGCTGTTGGATGTTTCAATGGAGCTGGGATGCTTCTTAGCCGGAGCTCTGATCTCTTCTCAGGGTCACATGGTTACTGAGGAGATTATGTGCTGTATTGAACCAATACGTGACTTTCTTGCCATCATTTTCTTTGCATCTATAGGTAACTTCCAAGAAAACTTACTTTAAAATATTTGATATTTATATGTAAT
>WEKY01064561.1:0-13342 GCA_013390045.1 Picathartes gymnocephalus
AATTTATGTTAATATGCTACCATTAGCATGAACCTATAATTGTGACAAGAACTCGTGACTGGTCATCCATCTTGGGGTCCATCTTGGGGTCTGGTAGCCCAGGGTGTGCTCCCCAGGGTGTGCTTTTGAAGGCCTTCAAATAAATATTCACTTTTACTCTCTTACTCCTATCTAGTCTGTTTCCAGGTAGTAGACTTCAGGCATCATTATCAATCACAGCTATTTTAAGTGTTATATGTAAATAAACATGCAGAAATAAATGGGAGGTTTAGGATTTTCATAGGTAAAAACATGCAATGGACTTAGTCTGAAAACCAAAGAAATGGGGTTTATTTTGTAATAAATGTGATAAAAGAATATATAGACTGGAAGAGGGTGCTTTCTAATGAAGCCTCATTAGCAGTGTATTGTATAGTCACATTGAGAATGAGGATGCAGTCCTACAAGTGACTGAGCAGTGATAATTAATCTGCATTTTCTCTGGCTCAGGCCAATTGTTTTCTTAGGCAGTAATTAATGGAAGATCTATTTAGGACTCCTGAGCCTTTAATATAACAGTGAGTAGATATTCCACCTTAGGGTGTAGCACAGATGACTCAAAGTAATTTGCTTAACAGACAGCACCTAGTCTCAATAAGAACATTTCAAATGGAGTTACATTTTAGCCTATGCATTTTGAGACCTCCTTACACTTTCATAGGATGCCAGATAAGTACAATGTTTCCAGTGACATCGATCAGCTTTGGATTAGGGCCATTGGATCAGCAGTTATTGTCTTTATCTGGGTTCAGGGCATGAAATAATGGTTGAACATAGCACAATGTTTTAATTGCTTAAAAGCTCAATGCACGCTTAACATTAGTCACAAAATTTACATGGGAAAATTTTTTGTTTGTTTGTGGCAGGATAATTTCCTGCAGCATAGTTTTCTTTCTCTCTTGGAATATACTAATGCTACCCAGTTAATTTTTGTCATTAAACCCTGAAGCATTTACTGAAAGGAAAAAATTATAATTCTATCCCTTACACAGAATTGAAAATTTGCAAACCTAAGATTAGGTAGAACACATTAGCATGTGCACAAGTACTTAATTACATTAGTGATGCAAATGTTTTGCAATATTGTGGTTTTGTAAACAAAATAATCTTGTTATTATAGAGAATTTGTGATAACTGCAATGTGAAGGAGGCTCAGAGGCTATGAGAACTGAAACACACTACCGTGTTTAGTGTCTAAAACAAAGGTTTCTTTAAAATCCGTTGAATTCCCAAAACAGTATTTAAAAAAGTCACCGTTTATTTTTACGTCGTAAATTTTGTAAAAATTCTATTTTATTTTATTCTTGTTCTTGTATGGATTACTTCAACTTCAGTTGAATAATTACTTCAACAATAATATATTAAACTGTAGCAATTTTTTTCCTAGCTAAGCTTCAGGGTATTCTAAATATCCAACTATCAAAACCATACGTGAATAGAGGAATAATTTCACACCTTCAACACTACAAAAAAGGATATGTATTCATACATTTACTTTGCAAAATATTAGAAAATATATTACATGGCATGAAGTATGTTGCAATGAATAGCTGGGATTTTTAGGAAATAGGGGATCATTTCACATTTTCACCTGGTAGACTATAGTCTGCATCATGAAAATTGGTGCATACTTGTCTAAAATATTAACATTATTTTCTATTAGTCTGAAGGTGTTTACGAAGTTTCTTATCTTCATATTTATGTGTTGATTATAATTTGTTATTAATAACATTTTTTTCTTTTCTTTGGCCATATTTCTTGAAAATTCCATATTTTCACTGAGTTCTGTAAGAATCTGAGTTGAACAAGGATAACAGATTTAAATTAAAAATTCTTTTATTGCTCAAATACAAGTATTTTTGCTTGATTATCAAATAAGAGAATCTGAATGTAATTCTTCTTTGATGACCTTTAAAACTCAGCATGGTTTTTTTGCCAGAGGCATCCATCCCAGTTTCACAGCTATCAATACCCTTTTGCCAGGGCACAGCAAGGGCCGGCTGTGCCCTGAGGTACTGGGAGCCAGGAGGAAGTCATGATGTGAGAGATATTTATGCTGTGGAACATGTAAGACTATGGGGAAGAATGTTTTAAATTATTTAGGTCGCAAAATCATGTTCATGGAAATCGGGATGTACTAAGATACTTTAGCTGCTTCTCTAAGCCTCATTCTCCTTCCCTGGGTGACCAAGTTGTGTATGGAAGACAGACAAAGTATTATGTAAAAATAACGTAAAATTGATTAAGTCATCATTAGACTTTTACAAAAAGAAGCAGAAAGTGCATATTTAGCACTTCTTAAATATGAAACTGTGATTTTTGAAAACTAACCCTCCATTGTTTACAGCAGAACTTGAAGTGTTATTTTTTAGTTTTCTAAAAGGAAAGACTTCAAAGCCCAGCACAATCCTATTTTTCCTCATTTGGCTGTAAGCTTGAAAGCTGTGCCACATTTGGGCTGATTTTCAGCATTTCAACCATGTGCCAAGGGAAAGTTAGTATCTGATTGTATTTTTGTAAGAAGTATGTTAGGATGCCTGGAACTTTAATAGGCACCTTTTATCACTTTAAATCTAAAAAAAAAGAAATTTTTTGGAAAGGATAACAAGCCTAGGTTTGTGTCCTGAAATGTCATACACCTTCCAGCAGTTCATGGCATCTCTGGTATAGCATATCATCAAGGGACCAGTTTTGGAACATTTATTGGGAAGGTGGTCTAAAGTTTTATGAGGAATCCAGCCATTGCTGGGCAAACCCTGATTTTAACCATGTTCAATAAACAAAGAAATAAACCCAGTTAAGCACTGATTTTGTTTCAAAGCAATCTCCTTTTTCTTTTTTCCCACAAAGAATTTTCTCTTTGCTTACTTGGTATTTTCATGTTGCATCAAAGGAAGTAGAAGATATAAAACGGGCATAGAATGGAAAAAGATAACCTAAGCTGCTCTCACTCCAAGTTTCCTTATATATTTCCGTACATGTAGCTGTAGATGCATCTATACAATCTATATCTATATCAATATATAGACATACATGCAGACATGAAGTGCCAGATCCTTGGCAGATGAAAACAACAATTATACCAACCTGATTTATCACAGGATGAGTATGTGTCTGGTAAGGACATATAAAGGGTCACAACTATAAATAATAAAATTTAAACAATACTCTTCTATTTCTGTATTAAAATGTAAATATGAGTGTACATCTGTATATACATGCAGACATATATAAATATCTATATATACAAATATTGAAAAGACTTTTGCAGCTATCTATCCATTTATTTATGTAATTTCAAACAATTCTGTAGTACTGCTTTACTACCATGAAACTCGTTTCATATTCCATCAGTCCCTTTGAAAATGATCAAGTGAGATCATTTACTCTGTTCTTGTTAATGGACTGGGCTTTTTATTCTTACTACAACAAAATGAGAGAATAGCTTGGCAAACTCGTATCCATTACAACAACATATGTACCACAGTGATATTAGTCAGATCATGTTTAATATTTGTGCAAGAAAGAAAAATATTCTGTCATTTGAAAAAATGTGAAATAAGAAAAGTTGGCATATTGTCTTTCCATTCTGCAAAGGCTCAGGTTCTAACTAAAAGTATGCCTGACCTCCAAATTTCATATCTTTTTGTGAATACTGCAAAGTTCAAGATTGGTTAGGCACACATGACTTTATATGGCACTTGTGCAAGTCTGAAGCTACCTGCTTATAGCATGAGGTTGTAATTGATGACACTTTGCAGGCATTGAAATATCTCAAAGTCTTCTGCAAAATTTAATTAATACTTAAAACAACCTGGAGAAGTAGTCATGGGAGATAAAATAATTTTTTCACATGAACTGAAATGCAGCTGTCCTTGGACTGGCACGTACCAGCTGTTTAGCAGAAGGTGGAAGCACAGATTAAGGCTGGAGATGAACTAAAATCGCGAGGAAATTTCTGTAATGAAAGTATGGAATTGAAGGTTAGTTGAAGGTGGACATTAGGTCGAATCCCCTATTGACTGTATTATGATTTCATATGTGTGGCTTATGATAACTGTACTATGTTGTAGATTGATTAGAAAAATAGACAACTAATAGATGCCTTCTACATACTTATATGGACATATAATTAACTAAATTAATCAAAGGCAAATGAAATTGTATTTTAATAAAAGTTGTGCACTTAATAGGTACTTCTGATTTCCCTAATGTGAGAAAAGAATCACAAATCAGAATAAATCTATTCCACCAGTTTTGCAAAAGTCTCTTAAGGACATGTGGAGGAGCAGAATCAACGTATATTTAAAGTAAATCTGTCATCTTAGTTCTCAAATAATATGTCAATTAAAAAAAAAGGTAATTTCCTATCATAACATCATTATTTATAGAGGTATCTTAAACATTTTGGAGGCCTTGTTTGCAGTAGTGACTGGAGGTCTTTGGGCAGGTAAATGTGTCCACAGAGCAATTCTCCATAATATGCAATTTGGAATGATGAGCATGTGTCCTGGAGTTATCAGAGTCATCTCTCTATATAGAATAGTCCCTTTCCACAGTTTGTGGCAGTGAAAGATGTCTTGTCATTATGAAAAGACAGTCGAGAACCACCATTTTCTCAGGATTAGAGACTCTCCTCCCGTATCACTGGGGAACCTTTGGAGGTTTACAACAGACCCAGGCCTGTAGTCTACACCTTTGGATGACTCTGCTTAGGAGGTGGCTTTATAAAAGCATCCACTGTAGTTCACTTTCATTAGTGCCATAATAAAGGCTTAGAAACTAAAACAAACTCTATAACTCTCCATTTTCTGCTGTTGCAGTTCATACAATATTAATATATTAAATACAATTTCTTCAAATGACTTGTGATAAAGGGAGTCAGTGATACTCCCCTGGGTTAGTTTCTTCGTTTAAAGAGACACGCTGCTGCAGAGGTTTAGTGGCAATAGTATTTTCACAAACTGCTATAAAACAAGAAAAAGTCCTGCTTTCCAGTATTAATTCATCAGGAAGCTGTTAGAGATTCATCTTGTCTGAAATATTCATAGGCAGCAAAATGTCCTGAATGCCCTACAGAATTTGTGCAGAGTCAGGCAGGTGATTGATAGTGAAGTTCAGTTCTGAGTCACTCACAGTATGTAACTCTATTTGTCTTGCCAAACACTAAAGAGCAACCAACTCATAAAATGTAAAGGTATCGGGGCTCATATTTTCTCCAATTTAAGAAAGAACCTGGTGTCTTCACTTCACTGTACATCTCTGAAACTAATTTCCATTAAATCAAAGGGGAGAGGCACAATGTTCCTAGCAGAGAACATAAAAGAATTAGACAGGTGTCATTTATCGTGTCATATATATTTGTGTATATGATTTTTAGAAAAATCCTCCACAATTTTATATTGTAAACATCTGAGATAAATCAATGGATGCGTCTCTCAATTTAAAATTGAAAATATATTGAAAACCCTACCATTACATCCTTAAGCAAAAAAACCCCAGCAATCTCAATGCCTCACTGAAATACCTTTAAGACAGTAAATACTGTCTTCTTTTTTTTAATAGCATGTGGTTTTTTGAGGTTTGGACGTTTTTTTTAAGAAAATGCTGGTCCTATTTGCATGCCATATCATTACTTTATTCCATTTCTCTACTGTTCTGCAAACCTCTAGGGAAAGCCAAAGAAAAATATAAATTAAAGATGAAGTGGCAGTTTAAACTCTGCCTTTCATTGTTTTTCTCATTTTAAGCTAGGCTATAAAAATAGTTGGACATTTTATATAGAGTTTATTTTTTATTTGGCTGGTGTCTAGTAACTGCTTTCTCAGTGAGCCTCAACTGATATCATGCAACAATCTTTCTTTCTTTTGAGTCCCACTGCATCTCTGTGAAAACATGTTTTGACAGAACTCGTCCAATGTCCTACTGCCAGGGTACTGCTGGGAGTGAAATTCAGCTGTTCCCAGAGGTGATGTACATTTTCTCTACTTTCAGAGCTGGACACACTCAGCACCACACTGACTGAGAAGAAACTATTAATCATGAAATAATGCGTTATCCTTTGCATCCATCAAAGGTATTACAGCTGAATTGTTGACCTTTTGCCCTCTTTCACCAAACAGAGAAATTAATTAAATACCAGTGGAAGTCCTCATTGGCTTCCAGAGGAATTCACAGCATTCCTCAAGAAAGCAGACTAGGTAACATGTTGCTTTCCCTAGTGCTTTGACAAGGTACCCAGTGACCTTAGTATCCAGGTTTATGCTGGATATTACTGGGTATAGTCCACAGTAGCAAAAAATTGTTTCCTGATTCTGGCTAGCAATCTGCATGTCATGGATGAAGTTTGGGAGATCCAGAGCTCAAACCAATTGAAACTGGTGACCTTTTTAGTAGGAACATTATGCATCTCTTACAAATGTCTCCCACATTTTCCAAACATGGGTGCTGTAGGATGTGGGGAGGGAAAAATGCATGCTCAGGACCTTGTTTTCACCCCAACTGAATAAATTCAACTGTTTCCCCTCTTCTGAGGGCAGCAGATTCTATGAAAGCCTGCAGGATTTCCTATCTTGCTCTTAGGAGTTGTCATCTTCGGTTTACTACTTCACGCTATAGCCAAGTAGCGCAACGGCAACCTCATTTGTTCAAGACTGAAAATGCCTTTATAGGGATACAAAGTAGGCGTTAAAAAGTGCCTACACTTGAAAACTGATCATGTAATAAAGATGAATTGAGCTATATACTTAGTTTTGATGGAAGAAAAGGAGAAGTAGAGAAAAAACAAAAGAAGTAATGTGGAGCTTACCTACGCTTTACAGAGGGAAAGTCAGATTACAGGCATGAAGGAAAAAGGGGGCTGCAGAACAACACAGAATACAATTCTCTTCATAAACAACTATTTTTTACGCAGCAGCATCTTTCTGTTGCTCTACAATATTTGTGCTTAGATAATGTTCATCTCTTAGCTTGTTTATTGAATAATAACCTACTCTAAAAAATATATTTCACTTGTATTTTTCCCCATTTGCCTGATTTTACCTGTTAAATGAGTGGAGAAGAGTGTGAGGCTTTCTACTTTTATATAGAACAATTCTATCTGATGGTAAAATTATGCATGGCACAAAATGGCTCATAGAATTACCCCAAATTACAGACCAATTCACCCTCCCAAATGTAGTTGAGATGAACCAACAAATGTGCTATAAATTCAGAAGTATGTCCATGTGTGAGCCTGTTTTGTTGCATCCTTATTCCTCTAAGCGTTATTGAAATCAGTAATGCAAACATCCTCCTCCAATCAGCAGCAAAGACAATTGAAAAACATTACAAAAGCAATAAACTGTAAAAGAAGGTTTAATGCCTTCTGGCAAGATATTAATGGCACTGATTACACTCATGTCTCAAAAAAGAATCAGAGGCCAGACTCTCAGCTGACAAAAGTGGTGTCAGCAGAACTGTACTGCTTTCATATCCCATGTGAAGATCACACTCTATTTAAGGAAAGCCATGTGGCATCCTTAGTTCCAGAATCTAATAAGGTATAAATACCGGGCAAGAGCAGAAAACTCTGTTACTTAATAGGTCTATGTCTGAGCAGATGAAGGGTTTATTGTCTACTCTAAGCTGCATTGTAGTTAAACAGAAGGATACCTGTGAAAGGTACAGTTGGCCAAAATTTACTCAGTTGCTTCTCTGCTTAAAATTTGAAAATAGAAAGAGGGATAAAACTCACACTAGGGATTGCCTGGATTGTGGATCCCTCATGAAGCCCATGTAACCTCTGCTCTGTGATCAGGGTGACGGATGAATCTTTGTTTTATTCCAGTGTGACTGGTACCACTGTGTGAGAAGGCCAACAGAGAGATGCAGGCTGTGATTTCTGTGCTCTGGGCAAGTGTAAAAGACAGCAGAGCAAATGCCTTCTGAAGCCGTTTTTGTGGGCTAACCCTAATGGCAAAAAGGTTAATTGTGTACACTGTCTGCCAGCAGTGCTCAGGACGGGAGTCAGATTCCTGCTGAGGAATATGATCAAGATAAAACAAATGCCAAGAGACTGATAGAACAATGCAAACGACAGTACTTGCCTAGCTTGGTAAAGCAGATGGAGCAGAATCCCTACTAAGGTAAGGTCATTCCACGAGGATGTCACCAAATGGAGGCAAGACTATCAAAAATAACAAAGCTTGATAAAGGATAAAAATATAATTATCACATGAATAGAATACACATTTGCACAAAATGCTGTTATAGATAGGTGGTGCAGTGTTTTGACAAGTGCTGTAATGAAGAGCTCAGTAAGGGTGAAAAACCATTGGTTGAGATCTGTGTTGAGGAACTGAATTTTGACAAATTCCAAGAGGCATCAGGGATGTTCAAATAAAAGCTTCTGGTATCAATCCACTAAATTCCACTAAAGTATTAAACACACAAAGGGAGAAGTCAAGCAAACTCTCTACACATTGATTTTATGCCTTTTGGAGGTTTGAAAATAAACCAGAGGACTTTTTTCAAAAAGAAGTGGCTATATACTCAGTTTAGAAAAAGGGAAGATAAAAGGGAAAAAGTGGGAAGGTATTCCATTCTTGTTTATGGTCAATAACAACCATTCTCCGAGGTCCTTTTACACTGAGTGGTTCATCCTAGAAAGGCAATATGTCATATCACTGTAAAATTAATCTGCATTCCAGCACAAGATGTTCAAATTCAGTAACTACTTGAGAACAGTAAGTATAACCAGAGTACGCACATATTATTATATCATTTTCAGAAACAGGTAGTAAGGTTCCATGCAGTAACTTGTGACATACAAGAAAAAATTTAGAAGCATGTAATAAAGTGATTAAATTGCCAGGGTTTTGTAATTTTGGCTCAAAAAAAAAAGACTGTAAAAGCAAGGAAAAACATTTCTCTGTTGTTTCATGGCTGGTTGTCAAATTGTGGATGAGCTTAAATATGCAATCATACCCCCCATTTTCAATACTGAGATAGTTTCCTATTAATTACTATTAATTACAATTAATTGCTTATAAAAATTGGTGATAAAGGAAGTTTAAGCATGGATAAAGACCTGGAAGTCTTCTCATTCTCTGCCAGTGGAGAATTATAGCTCTTTTAAATACTAAAAGAGCCACTATTTCAATTGTGCCAGGCCAGGTATTTCATATGAACAAGACTTGGTCATTTTACTAAGGAAAACAAATACAGGCAAGTACATGAAAAAAAAAAAAAAGGGACTTGATCAAGGGACTTGATTTTTTTTGTCTGCTAAGTCAATATGGGAAGACAAGTTCTTATAAGAAGTGATAGGAAATCTATGCAAATCCACACATAGCCAAAAAAGCAGAACCCAGCTTACCTGGAATATTGAAGAGAGTTTAGATAACTGCCTTTAGATAGGGTCTTCTGATGGTGATTGAACCCATTGTTCATCTGTTGGGGGTTAGGTTTTCTTTCCTTTTGTTCCTTTTTAGGTATAGAATTTTTTCCCACAAGTTGTGAGGAAACACTAACGATTGGGTACTTAAGAAGAACAAAAGAAGTGGCCAAGCCCCAGGGAGAAGGGCATCTCTGTTTACTGTTCCCCTGTCTGGGAGTTTCTCTCGGAGGGATGGAGATATCTGGAGAACTGGGCTGGTAAAATGTGGGGCTGGAGCAGCTGCGGGCTCTCTCAGGAGGATGCTCCGAGGTGCTGCTTGGGGGAGAGGAGTCTGTTGCTGTCGCTGGACCCCCGCCCAGAACTGCTTCTTCTGCCGTGGGTGAGCCCCTGCTCTGAGCTGGGACCTGTTGCCATCTGCTCAGGTGCCGCTCGCCTCTCCCTGCCGGGCTGGGAGCCGGGCTGCCCCTGCCCCGCCCGCGCAGCTCCTTCGGCACTGCTCTGGGTTTCACTGCAGCCCCGCTCCCCCTGCCTGCTGAGACGTCCTACTGTCCCAGCTTGCTGCTTCCGAGAGTTCTGCTGGGGCACCGGGACCGACTGCCCCAGGGGGTTTGTGAAGCAAAGCCTCTCTCTCTTCCATCCCTCCCTGTCCCGGCCGAGCCGCCATTGCCATGTGTCTTCTGGAGCTCTCGCCACAGCGCCCCCTGCAGCCACGGGGGAATCATCGCACCTGCCCTGCCCACCCAGCGCCACCAGCGCCCCCTGCCGGCTGTGACCGGAACTGCACCCAAGGGGACAGTGCCTGCAGGCCCAGAGGGCTGGGACCAGGTTCCTGGTTCTGTTTGTTGTTAGTGCCATAGGAGTTGTTGTTTTTTCACTTTATTATACATACCAGTAAAGAACTGTTTTTCCTATTCCCCTATCTTTGCCTGAGAGCCCCTTAATCTCAAAATTACAATAATTCAGAGGGAAAGGGTTTATGTTTTTCATTCCAAGGGAGGCTCCTGCCTTCCTTAGCACACACCTGTCTTTCAAACCAGGACATCATCGAAGAGTAGGATGGAGAACAGGACAATATCTAAAAGCAGTGAATGTGAACGACCAACAATAAGAAAGATCAGACTGATGACAGAGAGGGCTGCAGCAAAAGCCCAGATTCATATGGGGAGTCTTCTCTAGTAAGGGAGCTTCCTTGAGACAGGAAATAATTGTGAGTGTAGTGACCAAACACAGAAGAGTTGATCTTAGCAAAAATCTACCCAGTGACTTAAATATTGCTAAATGTTTAGCAAAATATCCATGAGATTTTATCCTCAGATATCACTTCTAAGTAATTTTTTGGTACTGTCTGGTCAACCAACACTGATGTGTGTATCACTGAGCAATATTCTGCCTTTGTTGTATCATTATAAGCATCGTCACCCCTATTCCCTGCCTCTGTTACAATACCTTTTTCACTGCAGTTGTACATGTCACATATATAGTTTTGTAGACCTTATTGTCCCTTATATTTAAAAGGAACATGTAGTCTCTCATTTCTTTTTTGAACAGCTGCTTCTCTATTCTGGCAATGGCTGATACAGAACAAAGATTCCCTTCTCAAAGAACTTTAGTTTTTGCTTGCCACATTATCCACAGCTTCCCTGTTTTTCACCTTCGGTATTTTAAAAGGCAGAAACTGAACTGGATTTGATACCTTTCATTTCATCTGAGGGAAAAAAAAAGGAATAGAAGGTTGAAAGCTTAAAGATGGGCAAAGGGTTATGGGAATCTATGGCTTCTCTTGCAGCTTTGTCTTTTGCAAGGCTTTCCTCCGAAATTAAGAGCTGTTCATTCAGTAAAATGAATAGCAGAAAAAAAATACTGGAAAGTCTCTTTTGCTACATTTAAAAAATAGTATAATTCTATGGTGTGCTATCATTTTATAAACCTATATTTTGACTGCTTTGATATACACAATTTGACAAATCGATGTGTTTATAACACTGGGTATAAAAATGGGTTACAGAATCCAATATAAAAAAAAAGAAATACACTCAATTGCCAGATATGGGGTCTTCTCCCACATAGAAGTTGCTGCTTTTCTTAACCCTGTGGAGCTATTTACTTTCAAATTGTAACAAATAGAAAGAAAACTTTTTCTTATCCTGATAACTTGAATTTTGTGTTTAGTATCTGACAAGTCCCTTTCCAACCGTTTTTCTTGATGTTATTCTGCCTTCAAATACAGAGAATGTTACAATTTTGCTCTGACTTACAAGAGTTTAGGAATGTGTTTTCCCTTCCTTCCCAGGGGACATTGTTAACGTTTAGCAACTCTATTGTCTGATGCAGCAGAAGGGAGCTTACCACTTTGATGTGGTTTCCTATTAAAGCAGTGCAGAGTATTAAACTAGTGATCCAGATCTGCAGAGAGTTGAAAACAAACAGTGCTGTTTCAGAGAGTATTCATGAATACAGCTTTAGAAAAAAAATACCTAAAGAACCAAGCCATGGCCAAAGAATAGAACGTCAGTATTAAATTTTATGTTTTGATAGGTCACTTAAAAATTAGTGATATGTATGGCAGCATTACTGAGTATATATTATCCTTATTAAACTATGATTCACATGGTAAAAAAAAATCTTATTTTCTTATATTTCACCTAAATTATCTACTTTAGTTTAAATTTGAAAGAGAAAGATGACAAGTTAATGGGAGCTACTATAACACTTTGGTTGAGACAATTAGTGGGAGCCATCAGACATTTTATTTTGCATGTAATTAATCTTTTTCTACTGAAATTGTGTTAGAAAATCACATTTCACAATTTTCCACTTGTGTTTGGCAGCTGAATCCAAATTCTCTGGGTTGAAACTGGTTGCTCTGGTTTACTCTCATGCATGGATGAAAAATTAAATCACACCGAGTTACCACCTACTTTGGCGCAATTGTATATGAAGAAAAAGACCAGAATTAGCATAACTACAAACTAGGAATTAAATGAATTATTTCTATAAAGATACATCTTGGCACAATCGTGTTATTATGCATTACTTGGACTCAGTAGTAAGGCTTAAATTCTGAAGATTCACACACTGCAGCCAGAAAAACCCCCAACTATACAAATTTCTATGTAGAGTGTAGGAACCCGCTTTTAAAAACCTTCACTGGAAACATGCAGATGTTAGCTATGAAATCTGGCTGAATAGTCAGGCCCGGGGAGGCCAGGCACCAGTGGTGTGCCACAGGGATCCGTACTGGGACCAGTGCTGTGTGACATCTTTGTCAGTGATGTGGAGGATGGGGCAGCGTGAACCCTCAGCAAGTTAGTAATAAAACAAATCTGGGATGAGAGGGTGGTACAGTAGAGAGTTGTGCTGTGATCTGGAGGGACCTCAACAGGCTGGAGAACTGGGGTAACAGGAATCTTTTGAAGTTCAACAGAGAGAAATGAAAATTTCTGCATCTGTGGAAGAATGTGTACCATTGTGTGTTGGGACCACCAGCTTGAAAGCAGCTCTGCAGAGAAGGAATTTGGGATCATGGTGGAGGACGAGCTGTCTGTGAGCCAGCACTGCATAGTCATGGCAAAGGAAACCAACAGCATCCTGGGCTGCATCAGTAGGAGTGTTGCCAGCTGGTCAATGGAGGCAATCCTTCCCCTCTACTCAGCACTGGTGAGGAAGTACACCAAGCTCTGGTTCCTGTTCTGGTCTCCTTGGTACAAGAGAGACATGGATATGCTGGAGAGAATCCAGTGAAGTCCCACAAAGATGATGACAGGGCTGGAGCATGTCTACTGTGGGGAAAGGCTGAGGGAGCTGGAGCTGTTTTGCCTAGAGAAGGGAAGGCTCAAGGACATTATCAATGTGCAAAATAACTTATATAAGACAATGTAGAAGAGGAAGCCAGGCCCTTCTCAGCAACAGGACAAGAAACAACGG